>CM055965.1:10517500-10792500 GCA_029531755.1 Holothuria leucospilota
ATAATTCAATAGATTATGACCCCGAGCACCATTGTATTCTTAATAATTTTGAACAAAAGTCCAGACGAACAGCAATGGGTAATGGGCGGGAGAGTATAGGTACAGGGAGGTGATAATAGATTAGACTAGACTGGAGAATAGATAAAAGGGGTGAAGGACTAACAAGGGCGTTTCAGAAAGCTTTTTCGTCGTAAGTGTAGTAAGATATAGGCTGTGGTGATAATGGCGGGCGATAAATGTATAACGGTCAATCCGTACTTTCGACCTTCCACACCATGCTACAAATTAGATTGAAAGATCCCATATTGATGCAAGGATCCTACAGATGTTTGGAGATGTATCGCTGTTGTTTTGTTTTTTTGTTTTTTGGTTTGCTTTTTTGTTTGAAAAAGTGTTGCTAACAGAATAGTTACAAGAATGGTCATGAAATGGCCAGTGGAAATTGTGATGAATGCGTGCGAAGCGCGCCAAAATTTTTCATTAACAAGATTTCCACGACAAAACCTACATTCAGGCTCTGCATCGAGACACTTTTAATTGATCAACAAACCTACATGTTGCTCAAAAAGTCAATCTTTTACCTGGTAATTCGTAAACAGCTTTCAACCTTTGCTTCTCGGGAGATGCTATATCGAAAAGCATTGATAATAAAAAGCAATATTGGAGTAAGGTTAGAAGCTCGCGGAGAGCGCGAAAATTTTGATAATTTGCAAAGGATTTGCTACAGTTCTTACAGTTTGAGAATCATTTAAAATTATTACAATGGATGCACATCACTCGGTCGAAAACACACATCACCCAAGTTCCACAGACAAAATGTAAGATTTGTCATTTCGTGAAATTTCATGAGGATTTGACTTGAAGCCGATTTTTTTGTCAACCAGATTCCTGCAGATTAGCGTGAATTAAGTGAAAAGGGCGAACAGTAGTGTGAGGGGTGACGGAGGGTAATCTTATTTTCACACTGAGTTATTCTGGAAATTAATATGCCCCCCCCCCGAAAAACCGTCCACCTCCCACTGGGACCTCTTAAAATGGGAAATTAAGGCTCACATCACACGGGCTGCTGACGATTGTATCCTCGACGCAATGTTTTAGCTAAGACGTTTTCTCATTGCGACATTTACTTATCTGTGGCCTGGACGAGGGTCTAAGTGGAGGGGGTGTCCCCTCCCCTTTTGAAAATTTTTGGAATTTGAAAGGTGCCTAGATCGCAAATGGTGCACTATTTGAGTGGATTTCTGCCCTAAGTTCTGGTGAGACTGGCTCTGTCAAAATTTACACCAGCGTAGAATTTGCTTGCCAGATTCAGTTTTTTGACGACATTTGTCGCCGTTTATGCAACATTGTCACACAAATAGGGGCTGGCTAAAATACTGCCTCCACGAATCCGTTGGCCGGCTGAATAAGCTAGCAGCGGGGTAGCGAGTTGCGTTACTGAACTGCCTCTGGATGTTCCCGACTACCATTTCATCAAACGTTTCATTTCCGTCTCCTTATCCTTTTTATTTTCCCTCTCTCTCTTCCTTCTCTCCTTCCTCCCCCTCTTTTCCTCCTCGCCTCTCTTTATTTCTCTTCTTTCCTCCTCCTTTTCCGTTTTTCTTCTCCCTTCATTTCTCTCTCACTTTTTCTCCTACCCTCCTACCCGGGGTCGCGTTCCCCCTGTGATGTGATGCTTATTCATAAGTGAAAATCATAGTGATGTTTATTTATTTGTAATCATGCATATTCTTATTAATGCATATTGATACTGTCACATGTATGCGTGGACCAATGGTATTGCGTATTTGTGTTGATATAAAAGGATGGCACACGCTAAGGCGTCACTTCTCAATCAGTGTTGCCACTCCTAGGTTTTTCCACTAGATCTGTGTTTTTTAGGTTCATCTGGGTTTCTGGGTTTATTTTTTCCAGAAAGGTAGAAATCTGGGTTTTTTACAGTTCGGAGTTGAAACTCGAAAATTTCATTGCATATCACAAGTTTCATGTGAGTAAATGTTCATAAAACACTTTAAATATACTGAAAAAGCCTAAATTCTGGAAGGCCAAGGCAGTTTCTCCCTTCATATTCCGTGTTTATACCCTGGAGCAGCCCTAACTGAGCGTTGCGTAACAGGTGCAAGGTATATAGCGCTGAACGCACAGCTCCGTTCGAGGGCTACTTCCGTATGTGTTCTGCATTGAGTAGCCTAGTAAGCCTACATGTATGCGTACTTCCATTAAAACACGACACAATTTCTAAACCATGGTGCCTTATGTACATGTAGGACCGTCCAGTATGGGTTCCCGAAGAGAGCGGACGTTCCCGATCCCCCGCCGGGCTCGTTCGATCTCTTTCGGAGTTTTGTTTTTGTTGCATGTAAATAGTTGTATATACTGTAAATAAACTGTAAATAGTGATTTGAGTGTGGCAGGTGGACCCCCCCCCCCGTATCCCTCTGCGCTGTGGTTACCTTCGGGCATGTTGTCTTTGGACGTGTCAGGGGCGGATCCAGGGTCTTTTCTGAGGGGGGGGTCCAACATAAAAAGGGCACATTCATTTTTTTTTAAATTTTGGTTCCCATAAACGTCAGCGATTATACAATTTACCGCATATTGACAAAGAAAGGATAAACCAAGAGACATGCAAAAACTGGAATCAAAACCTGGAATCTAAACGGTGAAACTGCAAAGCGCGCGAAGCGCGCGAAATTTTTTTTGGTAAGCCTACACTTATAAGAATTTGTACTAATTTAAAGCTTATATAGAACAATTGCCGGGACAGTTGGGCCCTACGGGCATAACTTTATTGTACTTCCTTCCTCGAGTCACTAGCCGTACCGTACGACAGACACAAGTGGACGTTAACCAGGTTTAGCGAAATGCGATTCAATTCCCGACAATTACATAAATCCATGTATTCTACTTATTAACTTGAAAAGGTGGAAAGGGTTTGTACTATATTTAGCTATAAGTATAACGGAACTAAGGAAAAGTGGGCAAAGCGTACCGAAAATTTGGGTTTTATCCCAGAAATTACCCTTATGAAAGCCAAAATAAGTAAACCAACCATGGGTGGCGGCAGAATTTTCCCAACAGGGCGCCGGGCCATGTCAGCTACCCCAAGTTCCGATATTCCCTATTTCGAGGGGATGATGAGAAGGGCAAATGGAGGAGCCTCATTATCCCATGCCATTGCAGACATATTTTGCATTATATCACTAAATACTTCAAGATCCGAGTTGCGCACTGATAGTGTTCTTTGAATCTGGATCGTGAAACTGAAAAGCGCGCGAAGCGGGCGAAAATTTTTGATAGGCTTACACATAAAACATATAACGAAACGAGAAAAGAACTGTAGGGTTTGTAGACCGTATCAGGTGTAACATACATTGTATCGAAACCACGTGGACCACACGATGAAATAGCCAAACTTTGCTCCGTAAGTCGCTCACCAACTGACTGTACCGCATGACACACACACAAGAGAACACCAACTAGGCTTTGCGATATGGGATGAAAGTTACGACCTTTACATAAACTATGTACTCTGCCTATATGTTACTTGGTAAGGTGGACAGGACTTGTGCTATCCTGTTATGTGGAATGGAGCTATTGAAGAAAATAGAGTGACTCTACAGCGCGCGTAGCGCGCCGAAAATTTTGGGTTCTTATTAGAGAAATTATCCTCTTGAGAGCAAAAAACAGGTAAACCGTCGGGGCGACTAGTTGTCGTCAGGGACTGCATACTTTCGACTAAGACTACCCGACGAAACTGTAAAACTTCCCCGATAGGGGGCCAGCCTTCCCCGACGGGGGAGGCATGAACCCTTCCCCCACCTGGCGCCACCGCTATCTCGACTGGGCAAGGGGTTAAAATACTGTATGTTGTGTTCCCTATATAGTTGCGGCGCGACTGTCAAAAATACTCTGTCAGAACAGATGACTGAAGTCGAATGTTTGCTTTTTATTTGCGACAGCAGACCGGTCATCGGTCCAAAGACGTCAAAAAATTGAACCGACTGACATTGCGTTATTTGACCTGGTGGTGATTTTATATAGTAATTTTTAAATGAAACAAACACCGATTCGTCTATTGTGACTTCTGGTCAACTCTTGGCTGTGGACTTTAACCTAAGATTGGCTTTTTATTCCCATCACTAGGGCAACACTATAAAAGAAGAGAGTAATTCCAGACCATGAATATCATAGCGAAACGTATTTACCTACTATCTCTTGTTCATGAGAGGAGGGATACTAGCGGGTGGAGGGAAGGTTTCGTAGATGTAGCGTTTAGGGAGTGTGAACAGATTATTATTTTGTAAGACCAAAAGACTAGCAGTGACCTTTTGGAATCAATATTAAAACCCAATAGTAATACGTTGCATAAAGCGCTAGCTGAGTGAGTATGACGTAATATCTGCGTGTTTTGTATTACTTTGAATGCCCAAGCACGCCACACGTGGTTCCAAGCGAAAAGTGATTAGAGTGCCTGACTGTCACGCAGGCAGTAAGGCATGCTGTAGTCACATTCTCTGTAAAACCATTGCACTGTTCGTGTTTCGGGGCGGGCAATATAGGCTACCGTAGTCAAATATATTGCCGAAAGTTTCTTCGATACCGTGGCTAGACTTTTATGGGTGGATTGATCGACACTGGATGGGGGTAACCAAAATCTCCTCGGAATTGGACAACTGTCATTACCTGTGAAACTGTCTGGGTTTTTATTTTTAGGCTAGTGTAAA
Source organism: Holothuria leucospilota (assembly GCA_029531755.1). Lineage (NCBI taxonomy): Eukaryota > Metazoa > Echinodermata > Holothuroidea > Aspidochirotida > Holothuriidae > Holothuria > Holothuria leucospilota. Next base: position 10,522,225 of record CM055965.1, read on the forward strand.
AAAACCCAATTTTGAAAAAGGGCAAATTGGGAAATTTGAGGGGGGTCCGGACGTCGGCGACCCCCCTGGATCCGCCACTGCGTGTTGTTGCCTTGGGTGTGTTTGTCGCCTTTGGGCGTGTGTTGTTTTGGCCTTGTGTTGTTGTGATCGTTGATGGTGGATGTGGTGGTGATTTCTGTTTGTTAGCGGTGGCAAAGACTTTCGTTTCCTTTGCTGGGTGTGGATGGTGAGAACATGATGTTGGCGATTCTGTGGGTGGTTGTTGGTTGCGTTTTGCTCCGGTCCGGTTTGGGTTCTTTGCTCCTCAGTGCCTGTTTCTATGTACTTAAAAAGCTCTGTAGGACCTAACTAGGATGTAAATATCTATACCGGTACGATTGGTTGCACTTTAACATAGGCTGCCCCAGGCTGGAACAGTACAGGCCAAGTCCATGTGTAATTCTGACTCTGAGGGTAGAAGGGGGAATGGTTGTTGGATAAAACATGACTACCAGTACATGTGAGTGATGTGACTTATGTCTGAGTGTGTTTTAAAGGAACAATGCAGTCGCCCCAAGTTGATTTTCAAAATCCATACTAAATTTTACAGTCCTCCACTTCAATTTCGCTCACAACTATCTTTCATAGGCTAATGTTTCTGTATCAAAATATTGAAAATTGAATCTAAAGTAAACCAAAGAGCTACTCTTCATGAATTAAACCGCTAAGTAACAAAAATCTTGTCACATGATAAATAAGACCGAGCCATTCCTGAATTAGGATGACAAGTACACTAATTCAAATTGGGAGACTGTTTTTTCCTTTTAACTAACTCCAGGCCAACACCTAAATGCCACTGACAGACAACCTTAGTGAGAAGCCGATTTACAGTAGCCTGCAATGCATAGTCGGTAACATGTTTAGTGGGCCTATCTGTCCTGTCAGTCCAACAGTCCATTCAATTGTTGATGATTGGAGTACTTTAAGAAGGCATAGGGAGAACATGCTTCAGGTTTACAAATATCTCTCTGAAATGAATCCTCTGTCATCTTGTAGCTACTTAACTAGGTTCAAAGGCTCGACATAAGGAAGTTCAGTTTCTCTTACAGAATTGACCGAATGAGTCGAATAGTCTGCCGACGTGAGGGGGTAGTGAACTCCGCTCCTTCAGATCAACTTGAACATTGACAAGGTTTTCCTTGGTTGTGCGGACGGTAGAATCTAATTGTACTGGGATCGCTTGGTGTTGGTCTGATTGGCTGATTGGGTTTAGACTTCAGGGCATCTTATGGGACCTTAGCCGGGCGCCTCCTTTGCCCTTTAACCTGTAAAGTTGAATGTATGCATGCACGCACCTCATGCAAATATGACCATGGCTTGCCCTCCACGCAGCTGACCCCCACACCAATACCACTCCTATTCATAAGCTATGAGGAACTTATTGTCGATTAAATAAAATAAAAATAAAAAATAAAATGAAGAAAATTACGAATTTCCCCTAAAAACGAAACCCACCCGTTCACATGATTTTATCCTTCGTGTATCTACGTTTTCTATAAGATTCTGCAGCAGTATAGGTGATCTGGGTTTTTATTAGGCAATCTGGGTTTTTAGGACTAAAATCTGGGGGTTTTTTTTTTGTTTTCACTGAGTGGCAACACTGTTCTCAATCCTGTTTTGTATTTGTCAACAAGGAGACAACCTTCTTTACGTTTTCTCCGTTTTCAAGTGTAATATATCTTACTGGATCCAGAACTCATAATTTATCTTCATCTCTTTTTTGGACTTGTTATGTTTCATCTCATTACACCATGAGAGGAAAGTGCCCTTAGCTCAAATGAAATATGTTGAATCACCCAAGCAGAAAAGAGCTAAATCTTGACAGCCACAGTGCATATCGTGTTCAGCTTCATCGAATACTTACCTGGCGCAGGAGTATCCGTGATCACGACGGCGGAGTCACTGGCGGAGGCCTTTCTATTCAGCCAGTCTAGAACGAGACTTCGCACGTCAGGTTGTTCGGTAGTTAAAGGGAAATACTGCGTTTAAAATGCCCCAAGATGGCATTCAAAGAAATTACTAATAATCATTATATGATTGTTCAGTTTCACCAATAAACTCTAGCAATAGCTTTATCTCCTCCAAACATTACGCACGACAAGAGTTATGGATGTTGCATCATTTGAATTTTTGAAAGTTTGGGTGAACAAATTATCTTTGTGTAACAAGTAACTATATATCTTCCTGTGAGAACCTTATTTCTTGAAAACAAAGATACAGCACTGCCTTATTTTGAATTGTCTATCATTCTGTATCTATTAATATTGGTTTAAATAAGATGAAAAATTTCCATAAAATAAACGCAATATTTCCCTTTAAGTTGTCCCTTGGGGACGTATAGCCCCATAAGGGAACAGAACTCCTTTGGGAGTATTGTTTGGTTTTCGCCCCTGGCTCTTCGCCAGAGAGTTGAGGGGACTTTTGAAAAGAAAGCTTCATTGAATAATGCTGTTACACTGCTTCCATTGTGCTGGTCACTGGACATTTCCTGAGTGTTTTCATGTGTGAATGCACACACACAATACTCTATTGAACTAAGATACCCACCGTATGCCTGCTATGGTGGGGAGTAAAGTAAAAGTAGCTAAGGGCTTTTCCTCAGCATGCCCCCCCCCCTTCGGATACGGGCCTGGTGAGATCCAAAATATTTACTGTTTACTACTTGATTTCGTGTTTAGGGGGACATAGCGTTTCCAAAAATTATTGGGTCGGAGAGTTGGGGTCGGCAGTGAAGTGCCCCTGGCCCATTGCCTAAAAGAAGTATGCCTCTCTTCAAGTTGATCATCTGAAAATTAATGCCTTCATACCATAGACCCTTTTCCAAATAGCAATTACAAAGGATTATGGGATAGAGTTTTGGTACATGTTGTTTTTGGCCACAGTAAAATGCCATTGACAAGAACGTCGCACACCAAAAGTCTGTCCCACAATCTTTTGTAATCGCTATTTGGAAAAGGGTCTATAGAAATACCTTACTTTTATTTCTATGCTTTATACGAACACTTACAAGCTTCCGTAATGTAAATATGAGACCCTTTTCCAAATAGCAATTACAAAGGATTGTGGGATCGAGTTTTGGTGTGTGTCGTTTTCGTCAATGGCATTTTACTGTGGACAAAAAAATGCGTCTACCCCATAATCCTTTGTAGTTGCTATTTGGAAAAGAGTCTACATTCAGATCACTGATCCACATACGTACATGTACATCAGTGACTGATTCAGATCACTGAGATCAGTGGCTCAGCCCTCTCTCTCTTATGCTAGCCTCAGCTTTATAATAGTATCGTAGCTAGCTGGAAAGATCAGCATATCATATCATAGCACTAACTGTTAATGCTAACTGCACTGTACTCGAGGCCGGATGCTTGGGAGATTAGGACCTTGACCCTTCCAGTCTTCGCATCAGTGAAAAGGCTCAGCGGGACTTTATGTGAAGATGAACACTGGTGAAGTGAAGATATAGGAAATGTTTATTATCTTTTGCGAGGCTGAGTACAGCCTAGGCTATTTGCATTTCTAATTTAGGCTAGTCCTCATTAAAAATTAAGGCAATAGCAGGTCGCCGATAGCTCCCTAAAGTAAGCTGTAGGCGAACGCACATAGGCCTAACGTTAGGCCTAGTGAGGACTGTTAGTGTTATTGTCAGTCCCACTCTGACAGTTAGGGCTATTGTCCAGTAATAACTGTTAGCGTTAAAGTTGGGCCTAGCTTAGCCTTGGTCTACATACGAATAACGATACGGCGGAGGCCTAGCCAGATCAGCTTTGTCTTCCACTTCGTCCTACTATTATTAGCTTCTAAGCGCTGTCTGCACTGGCCAGTGGTGACCCTACAGCGATGGTACAGTCTTGGCCTTTCTTTTTTATTGATTTTGATATTGATTTACCTTGACCGCCATCCCCTCTTCTTCTTGAGGAAATACCTAGATGAGAGAGAATGGCAATGGGAAAGGAGGCCAAAGGCCCATTAATATCCCAAGTCCTTTAGTCCATTTTTAAATTGATTCAGTGTTAGTGCCTCAATTAGACTTTCTGGGAGAGAGTTCCATGTTTTCCAAATTCTACAAAAATATGAGTTCCTCCTTACTTCTAGTCTTGATGACTTGGGTCTTATTTTCCAACTATGTCCCCTTGTTGAAGTTTTACCCACAACCTCAACCATTTTAGTTATATCTATTCTGAGATTTCCTTTGGTCATGTTAAAAGCTGTGATCAGGTCCTGCCTTTTATGTCTTTGTTCCAAGGATGCAGACCTGCCAACCATCCCGATTTTGGCGGGACAATCCCGATTTCCGATGTCAAAAACGTATGAAAAGCGGGACGTCCCGACTTTTCCAGTTTTCATGCTGACAGCATAATACTCCAAAAGAAAAAAAAGAAGAGGCCAAGTGGGCCTAATATTCGAAAAAACTTCAAAAGGGAATACAAATATAGCTTGCGACAGTTTTCCCGACTCCATTATAATGATAATTAGCCAATGCCGTTAGTACTTTCGCAATGGCCTTACTTCGTACAAAACGGCAGATCAGAAGTGAAGGCCCGCTTTCTGCACGTACGTTTAGCAGTACATGGAACGCTTGCAGGGCTGGGCTTTATCGCCGTGGTCACCGCGAAAAAGTTGCAACTCGCGAAAGTCGGGAGTGGTTGAGATTGCTCAATCTAAAACGTGCCCGGATGTATATGTTTTCAGTTCATTGCAATATTGCTGCAAAAAGTACCAACCACGTGTGGCGCTAGCCACCATGCGTGCTACCGTACGGGCTCTTACTTCACTCAGCAGAGATATTTTTCAACATGATGCAAGATCAGCTTCTTCGTTAGTCGTAAAAACTTTCATATTATCTCCGGCATGATTTTCCTAAGCCTACAAGACTTTCGCGAAGCCATATTCCGTTCCGGCTCTATGTATCTACTCTACAGCTTGCATGCGTACATTTACGTACTGTACATTGAAAACTCTCGGTGGCTAAGTGAAGCCGTTCGAATCTTGATCCAGACATAATTCATATCATTAATGGCCGGCTTGATAATTTTTGTAGAAAGCCATGAAATACTAGCAGGGAGATCTTTTGCAACCTGTGAATACGAACGCAAGATATCGACTTCCAACGGGATGAGATTTTAGTCCCGAAATCTTGGTAAGCTAGCACAGGCAAGCTACTGGCTACAGCTCTCACCATAGGCTATAGTGTCTACCATACACATTGTTTCAATCAAACAAGATCATCGCCGAAAGTATGTAGAATGAACCAGCTATTGGCCAAAAAACCCGTAAACATGAAACTGGTAGTGCAAAAAGCCTTCAAACAACTATTCAAAACATATTCGCAAGCTTCACTTGAAATACTTTTTCTTACGAGGCAACTTACTTTACGGAGGCTTGACACTTATGCCTTTGCCTAACGTGTAATGTATGTACACCAAGAACCTAACCTACACATGTCTCTGCAGTTAATCTGCTACAGAAGTGAAGGCTTGATCTATAGCCACGGGGCTATAAACATTTTTCAATAGCCCTTGTTGCAAAGTGTTTAGAAAGTTTTATTAGTTCTCTAACATTGAGTTATGCATGAAAAGACATATTTATTGATAAGATGGCATCATTAATTACATTATTTTCCTGCATTATTTTAAAATATAAGGATATGTTGCCCCTATATAACACTGTTACAAGAAAGTGCTCAAAACTTTAGACAATCCCCATGAACACATGCTTGGGCAAATTCTGATGAAACTTACACACATTGATGACTAGATCGTTGGTTATCAGTGATGGTCAGGGATTTGGAGTCAAAGGTCATCTAGGGGTCATCTGGGGTTTATTTTATGGAAAAGCAAAAGAGGTTGTATACCTCCTTATGATGTTGGGATATCTTTGGGTGTTTATTGATGTGATATAACTTTGGTAGTATCCTCAAAAAGGGTGTTCATAAATTTTGGGTCAATGGTCATCTAGTGGTCATATTATAGAAAAAGAAAAAAATGCATTGGCTTCTACAAATGTAGTAATAGTTTGGGGTATTTCTTGTGATATTTTTTTGGTAATAGCCCCATAAAGGTTGTTCAAGAAAGTTTAGATCATTGGTCATCTAGTGGGTCATGTTGGGGGCATTTCATGGAAAAACAAAAAAAAAAATGCATTGTCTTCCACTGATGTTGGGAAAGTTTTGTGTGCTTATTGCTGTGATATAACTTTGGTGAAAGCCAATATAAAGGCCAGGTGTTCAGGAATTTCTCACATTTTGCAGTAATTCTTTTTGTTCTCATAATAAAACAAATGGGATTGAGATTATTTTCTTGGGGCTGTTGAAAAAAAATTAAGGCCTGCAGTTCTTGGTCTCTTGAATTTCCAACCCTTGACTTGTGCTTGCTTCAGGAATACAAACTCAATGTTGTTGTAAGCATTAAAACTTATAAATTTAGCATTCAAAAAGTCTTCCAAACATATCTGAAACTACTAAAACCCAGGAGCTTCCAGGGGCTTCGCCCCCTGGACCCCCACCGGGGCATTGCCCCTGGACCCCACCAGGGGCCCTAGGGCGGGCCCCTGGACAACACCAGTTTTTGTCTCGCGCTTCGCACGCACTCTTATTGCATCGCGACAGTTTGTCCCACTTTTGGAAATTGAAAGGTTGGCAGGTATGAGGATGTTAATTTCAACACATCCAACCTTTCTTCATATGTTTTGTTTTCCATTCCTGATATAATTTTGGTCATCCTATGCTGTACTCCTTCATTTAAATTTATGTCCTTTCTCAAATATGGCTTCCACACTGAAACTGCATAATCCAGGTGGGGTCTAACCAAAGATTTATATGGTTAATCATAATTTTACTATCAAAATTATGAAAGTTCCTTTTGATTAATCCAATAACTTGGTTAGCTTTCTTAACTGAGGTAGAGCAATGTTTGCTAAAATTCATTGAAGTGTTTATGTAAATACCAAGATCCTTCTCCTCTTCTTTGCTTTCAAGCTGCTTCCCATCCATGAAATAGTGGTTATTTGGGTTATTAAAACCAAAATGTAGAACCGCACACTTGTTAACATTAAACTTCATCTGCCATTTTTCTGTCCATTCCATTAAGGTATTCAGATCTTCTTGCAGTGTTTCTTTATCATGTTCGCTGTATATAGGACAGGTAATTTTAGTGTCGTCAGCAAATTTACTAATATCAGAAGTAATATTGAGATCCAGATCATTCATATAAATAGTAAAGCATAGGTCCAAGCACAGATTAGTGTTCGACCGATTATGCCATAATCGGTAATCACCGATTACCGATTAGTCAATTACACAGTCGGGCCGATGCCGATCACCGATCACTGATTATTTACATGTATAGGAAGTTCATGTTTTCTCGCCGTCAGTCGCATATTTCTAATTTTGTTCACACACCATAACATAACCTTTACACTGGAGATGAACGATTAAGAACAGTACCCCACGTTCCATGAATGGAATATTGTTTTTTGAAGGATTTCCTCTCGAAATACTGAGATAAAAATCAACCATAAATACATGCTTTCGTACGATGTCACAGGCTTAACGTTAACCAAAGAGTCTGTCGGCTTACATACGACTCTGCCTACAGTGGTTCAATACGCCGATCATGTCGAAAGATTCCGTGTAAAGATCTGTACTGGACTGTATGTAGTAGTGCTATATAGTAGCCTATCCACCCCAGTTTTAAGCAAAACTATCTACTTTGGCACTTAAGGGCCACTAAACATTCCACTCCATTTACTTGATTTACTCATCTCATGGTTCCATAACGATATGGATATATATTTTTTAAACCCTTTTTAAAGCGTCTTGCCCAACACTTACGTCTTATGTAAAAGATTCTCCAAATGAAATGTAAAACTAATTCCCGATAAATTCCCGTAATCGAAAAACTGTTGCCGTTTCAGCGTGAATTTAACACGGGCCTGTTTCCCTTCGTTCATCAGTTAGGAGCACGGAGTAGTTCATGACCAACGTGCTACGTAAAAAGCGTGGGCAATGCACTTAGCTTGCATTACACTGTATTGGTGTGCTTTGTAGGTGAACTTCAACTTCGCAAGAACTGTACGGCAATTACGTGTGCGCATGTGTGGGTCATAGGTAATTAAAAACTTAACGCAAGGAATGTGGGAAGTGGCATAATTTATGCAGGATAATGAGCCTCGAGTTTCCAAAGTTGCTACAGTACATATGTGCACCAAATGTGTACAGATGATGTGGTTAGCACTGAAACTTGAAAAAACGTAGCGCAGAGTCATTTCTTTGTGGCATGCACACCTTGTAGGTAATACTGTGTGCCCTTTCACGCACCTGAACTGTGCTGCACTAGACTTACGGCACCAATTACGATGATCGCTATCATTTGGAGAGCTTAAAATGTTGTAAGTTATGTGAGTATCAGTGCTCATATTTTTGGCGGGAACTTAAAGAAATGCATGTTTTGGTGAATTATAAAGATTTTTGCAGAAACTTTGAAGTGTATTTTAGCCCTGTTTCCAGTTTTCAAATAATCGGTGGTGGTAATCGGTTGAAGGACAAAATTTTACCGATGCTGATTATTTACCGATTGTGCGATAATCGGCCCGATGCCGATTATCTAACAGATGATCGGTCGAACACTAGCACAGATCCTTGTACTACTGAACTTGCTTGTTACATCGGTCCAAGTTGACTCACACCCGTTTAGAACTACTCTTTGTCTCCGGTCTTTCAACCATTCCTGAATCCAATGTAGTACTAAACCATCTATACCATGGGCTTGAATCTTGTGTAATAATCTGCAATGAGGTACAGTGTCAAATGCTTTTTGGAGGTCCAAATAAACTACATCCACTGGAATACCCTGATCTTTAAGTGCTGTCAAATTATCCCAGTAAAGAAGCATATTAGAGACACATGACATTCCTCTTCTAAAACCATGCTGCATTTCCAGAATCAATTTATTTTCCTCAAGGTGAGTAACCATAACATCCCTAATTAGAGTTTCCGTTATTTTAGCTGATGTAAGGTTTATTGGTCTATAATTGGTAACTTCTGCATGTGATCCCTTTTTGTGCAGTGGAACTATGTTTGCTAACTTCCAGTCCTTTGGTATATTGCAGGAATGAGCTAAAGACTTCTGATAAATTTTTGCTAAAGGTATTGCAACCACTTCTGATAAGGTCCTTAAGTAATCAGACTTGACACCATCTGGTCCATCAGCTTTACCTGGTTGTAATGTACATAAAAGTTCCTGCACCATCTCTTCTGTTATCTCAAAGTTAGACAAGGTAACATTTCCAATAAATACATTTGGAAGCTGTGGTAGTTCTGACATTTTCTCCTAAGTAGTAAATACTTGCTTAAAAAAGTCATTTAGTCGTTCAGCTATTTTGCTGTCAGATGTTATTGCATTACCTTTATCATCTTTTAGTGGACCCACCTTGCTTTTGATGCAAGATGACCACTGACCTTCAAGTTCTTAGCACCAGTAATGGAGCAATTATACAAAAGTTATGTCATGATGATTAATACCCAAGGCCGTCACTGCATGAATTACTTTTGTTTATTTGTAAATGACCTCAAACTGACCTGTAGGGGGTAGATGATCATTGAGTCCAACCATGACCATCACTGATAACCCTTTATTCTTTGTACCACTGAGTCCAAGTTTCATCAAAATTTGTGCAAGCATCAGCATGTACTGATGGGGTGAGTCTGAATTTTTAGCTCACACACGTACACAGTACATGTGTGAGGTTATCAACTGGGGCTGATGGCGTCAACTTTTCAACAAAAAGTCTTTTTCTTTTTGATGTGAGGAGATTTTGGGATATGATTGTTTGTCAGCAGAGCATTAACACCTACTTATTTTCATTCCATTATAGGAAAGTTAAGTTGGGTTTTAAAGCCGTTTTTGTAGAGCTGAGTTCACTGTGCCTGCTGAACAGTTAGCTGTTTATCCATTGTACTGATAGCAGTGTGCTTGGTTTTGTGTTCAGTTGTCATCTTGCAAATGGATATGCAGGCTGTTTGAAATTCAATCCATCAACACACATGTTTGTTCATCAAGTGGCCTCTACAGTCTGAAGCAACTCTGTGGTCAGTGTGGCTTAACACATGAAAGGAAATAGGCTTAACTTATTAATTGTGGGGATATCTCCTGTTCTGTTCAATTGAGTTGGTCAAGTCAAGTAATTGCAACTTAACTGTTTTGAGTTCAAGTGCAATAGGATCTTTTTGATAGTCAGTTTTATTTTGATCAATGCAAACCCATGCAGCGATTAAATGTACTTTGCAATACTTGAACAGTAATATTGGCTCATCATACAAACTTCTTTTTTTTTTCAGTCTTGCTGCTAATAAAAGTGTATACAGTCTTTGCAGGCTTGCTTGATATGAGAAAATATGCAGTGATATTTGTAGCTATTTGTCATAAAACTATGTAAGTTGCAGGTTTACATTCCTTAACGCATTTGTGTTTTTACAGATGGGTTTTGATTTCTGTTAATTATTACGCTCCTCTCTTCCCTCCCATTTGCCTTTGTAAGGTAAGGAGGTTTTTTGGAAGCAGGTGAATAGATGATAAAATTTGGTTTTGTGAGTTTCTCCTTTTAACAGACAAGAGAAATTGTGTGAGCTACACAACAGCATTGCTGTTCTAGTTTTAAGACTTTCGTAACAGTGAATGGGCAATGTACAGTACTGTAGCTGTAAAGTGTTAAAATGGTGTAAGAAGTTTAGACAAGTAACCATGTCATCCTTTAGAAATAATTAAATAAGACATGCACTCATATTAACACAATATGCCTTATAGAACAAGTACAACAAATTTCTTGGCAAATATTATTGAAGGATTTCAATAAGCCTGGCAGTTCTAAAAGTAGCTAGGCTGCAATGTCATGTGTATTACATTCATGGTGCACATGTATCTTACATGGTAGGCAATGCCAAAAGTGCCATGCTTCTCTGGAGAAAATTGCCCTGTACAAAAAGACTTTCCTATTGAAACTTGCAAATACATATCAGGTTGTTTTTTGAGGGTTTTTGGCATTGGTCAGGTTCATGTTTAGGGAGTTTTTAACAAATTTGGTACTGTAATTTATTTTTGATACTCGTGACGACAGAACTTGCTTGTGTAATTGAGAAATTGCCTACAGCATGCACTATGTGAAGAGAGTTGTAGCTTGCTGTGCTATTGAAGTGAATTTTAAGACTACTTTCGTCTGTCTGAGAGTCAAAAGTTTGCGTACTCACAGATTCCCAAAACTCTCAATGGTAGAATCATTAATGTCAATTGGTTAAAACAATATTTCAAGCCATTTTAAATTGACATAGTTAATGTTTTGATCAAAATTTTGAAAGTTTCATTAGGCCAAAGAAAGTTGATTTCAGGCAGGCACTGTACAGTACTGTACATATGATGTGGCTATAATACTGCATTGATTCACCTGTGTTACAGTATGTTTTGTGTACATACTGTATGCACGCATTCCTTCATTGAATTGGTGGTCGTTGCGTCTTTGACAGTAGACAAAATGTACGTCTTTCAAAACTTGCTGTTGAAGGAAAGACCGCGTGTTTGGTCTAGTGGAAGAGCATCCGCCTCTCACGCGGAAGGCCCGGGTTTGATTCCCAGGTCGAGTCATACCAAAGACTTTAAAAATGGAACCTACTGCCGTTGTGCGTGATGCTCCGCATAAGCAATGGAGTAAGGGAAAACAAGCCAGTGAGCCACAATTGGAAAAAAGGCCGTGGCCGGCTCGACTTGAACCAAATGGTTGGAAACTGGGCCGTTAAACCTCATCTAACTCATCTAACTTGCTGTTGAAGGAAAACAAAAAAAAAAAACCAACCAAACAAACAAACCAAAAAATGCTGTGTTCTATAACTGCTTTCACACTAGGGAGCTGAGCATGAGTGGGGGATCAGATCCTGTGCTCAAGATCAAGGGTTTTGCATTCACACTTGATCCCCTGCAGTGAATCAGACCCAGAGAAAGGGATTGACAAAAAGGAAGTTATTTTAACAAGACTCAGCGATACACTGCTCAGTGCTGCCATATACCTTAGGATACCGTAGGAACCTCAGTGGACGCAGGTCTGTTGACCTCTATGTCCGCATCTTCTTGATCTTCACCATCGGTGACTGTAACAATGATCATATAAGATGTGTATACACCGTCAGATCTACATCACTGTCCTTACCTCACCAATCTACTTTGCCCCCCTCTCCCTCCTTACCTCATCATTTGCTTACAATTGAAAAAAATGAAATTTCTCTAATACTTCATCACTACAAATGTTCTGTGCATAGCCTTAAAGTTTCTATTCAACAATGAAATGGTGCTCTTGTAAAGTTAAGGAGTAAAGACAACCTCCTTGAATTACCTTTGATGGTGACATGGAAGTTTCCTTCCTTTCACCTGGGACATTTGGGCAGAGAACTAGGTGGGGGCAGGCCTGGGCACACATTCCTTACTCCTTATAATTTTCAGTTTGCAGCTTTATTTTAAAAAAAATATCATTAGCTGGCCTGAGAATGATAAAAATGTTACTTTAGAAAATTGCAAAATACATGAGTTTGAAGTTCTCACCCCACCTCTCTCCCTCCCCCCCCCCCCCCCCCATCTTGGAAGTATCCCTAATAGTCTCTTGAATTTTCTGGCACTGTCAAAAAAATGCATCAAGAACCACCAATAGGGTGTCAGAGCTTTTTGCATTGCCCTTGAAGACCATGACTTCTCAATCTTGGCCTTTACCAAATTTGCATTGTGGTGCAAGTTGCCATACTTTGTAGTAAACAAAATTACTGTCACAAAGTTTGTATGAAAGGAAGGAAATTCAGCATTAATTTGAGATGAGAATACCACAGGACTAGCAAATAGAACTCAACACAAACAGTCTTGGGAAAGAAAATTATCATTTACATTACATTAATTATGTCATACAATTGTGAGAACCCCAGATGTTTCTTCTGGTAGTATACTACGGGCAATACTTAGTCTTACTAGATTACATCTTATATTAACTTAGTTTACAATCACTTACTGGTAATTCACATTTGGTTTGTTAAAACTTTGGGGAGTGGGTCCAGTGAGGTCTTTTTGTAGAAGGTAGAACATGTCACAACTTGCCAAAAAAAAGAAAATACAGGATTGTTGTTGTTGTTGGGGATTTTCAAGCTGTTCACAAGATTCGGTGTTCCTTCATAGGTAAGATCAACGGCAAAAAGTTACGCAATAAAGTCAGAAGTTTGTCTCCAACTGTCACTCTGTGTAGTTGTCTAGCCTCTGTATAACAGTGATACGGACATGTGGGCACCATCCTGAGAAACGCAGCAACTACTCAGTCCTGTCAGGAGGACACACAGACAAGGAGAGATGGAGAATTTGAATACTATCTTGTTCTACATTTGAATACAGAATACACTGTCCCTCTAATCACATTGGAATATTGGGCTAAACAACAGTAGTTGTGAAATTACAGCGCGATTTTCCAGTGAACGTTTCTCATTTCTGGAGAAGGCATGTGGAAATGGCACATTTTCTTAAGTTCCAGTAGTTTGGAAAATGTGAAAACAGCACATTTCCTTAAAGTTCCCTGTAAGTAAGCAAAAACTGCACAACTCTTAACTTCACAAATAGAAGCCAGTGGTAACTGGCATATACTGGTTTCAGTTGCAAGGCAGATTGCTAAGCATAAGTCTCAAACATTTAACATACCTTTTAAATCCTCAGTATTTTAAGGCAAGTCCACACCTGTAAAACATTACTGACCAGGCCCTCTCACTCTCATGGCTTAATTTTAATGCAGTCCAGCTCACCGTTAGACCTCAAAAATCAAGTCCTCACTGCAAAAACTGCATTTTCTCGGCAGAAAGCATTTCACACCACTTCCAAGTTGCCTTTACTTTAAAACCCCTGTGTTAGGCCTACTCTTCTGTCCTTGCTACCATCTCAAGGTATTTAAGTTGCTTCCATAGTGCAGCGCTTACCCCTTTGTTGTCCTTTATGTATTAAGCAAATGCATTCAAATTAAACTTATCGTAGGCAAATTTTAAATTACCCCTTTGTTGCCCTTTACATAATAAGCAAATGCATACAAATTAAAGTAATCGTAGGCAAATTTAAAGTTTCTGTCATACGACTCGATCACACAAGGTCGCATTCATCTTGCACAAAACAATATACTCTTTCTTTGTAGAGGTCAGTCAAATGTTCACTACGCTCAGCGGTGAGCCTAGAACTATATACGAAAGATGGTAATCCTTGAAGTGTGACTGTCATGGAAATAATAATATATAGTAGCCCACAAAAACCTTGTACAGAACCCTCAACTTGTAAATAATTGACAGTTATCAAGGTAATTTAAACTTTGTCATTGTGGGACAAATGGTAGGGCAGGGAGTTGTTAGGAAGGAGATACAATGACCAAATCTGTCAGACAATATGTACTTGAAAATGATTTAATTCTTTTCAGGCACTTCCATTTGATGGACAGGTCTCTTTGTTCCTTTTGCTAAGTCTTTGTTGACTGAACTCTTTTAATGATGATCTCCTCCTTTCTTTTCCAAGTAATCTCGAGACAAAGGCCTTTGTCTACACATGCTTTGAAGTAAGGTTTGTTTCCGCCAATGAACAAACTTTAATTAGGATTTTCAGTTAAACGTCTGGTAACAAACGTTTAAACGATGTACTTCAATTTTGCCCCCTCGATTTTAATACGTCACCTGCTGGGAACATTGTTCAAGCCTATACATTTCTCTTAGTTTTCAGCAAATTTTCCCATCATTTAGAAACATATTCGAAAAGTAAGTCGTAAAGAAATTCTTAGCTGACTTTAAATGAAATAATATTTAGTGCAATGAATAACGATGAAAAGCTAAAATTTTATTTTTTTGCATGGCGGCTGGCAACGCAAAGTTTATGAGTTCGACGTAAGTAGTGTGTGTTCTCAAGGTCATTTTGACAATGACTCACTGATCCTAGTTGATCTAGGTATTGAGATAAGAATTTTGAGAAGAAAAGCAAGATTACTGTCAGAAATGTACATTGCTTCATAGAGTCTAAAGAACATTGTATCTCCTTCCTAACACCTCCCTGGGTAGAGTACAGTATGTTATGGAACAGTTGGTTTGCTTAGTAAGAATTATTGTGTAGGCTATGTGATACGGGTTATACTGTGGCATGGGGTACGTTAATTATTACAGTATTATAATGGAACTTTGCATCAATACATCCCCTAGATTTCAGGTCACCTTGATTGACTAACTTTTCACACACAGGTTGAGGTTTTTAATCCCCCACTCAAGATCTGATCTGCCCCGAAGGGTGGATCAAAATCTCAAGATCTGAATGTGAGTGCGAGAGCTTTTACACTACAAAGTTGATTCGAAGCACCAGATCAGATGATCCCCTGATCAACATCAAGTGTGAGAGCACTCGATGTTGAAAGAGATTTGCAGCTTAATGCCCTTAAAGCAGGTCATGTTTTAAAAAGTTCATTTTGAGAACTGCAGTGGTGAGCTGCTCCATATTCTGGCAGAGATTGTCCCTCCTTGAAATTTTTTGTGGGGGATTGTTATCATTTTGCAGTCCCGCACCTTAATGCGAACCATGCCACAGAGTAACTCCACTCTTGTACTTACCTTCTTCAGAAATGGATTCAGTGACTAGAAAAGAAGAGTCTGATGGAGAAGGGGAAACCATTCAGGAGAGCCAAGAAGATGGTGGTATACCTTATGAGACAGGTAAGCAAGATATTATATTTGTAATGAGGACTAATGAAACAGCGTAACAAAATATTTTACAAACTTTACATTTCTTTAGTTATCACATAACAACATCTGGAAAATTTCAGGTATTTATCTGGTATTATGAATTATTTTAAAACTGACATGAAACAAGGTACCTACTGTAGGTTGTGTAGAGACATACAGTTGGTATTTGTATGTTATATTTTAGGCAGGTATTTGTTTTGAAGTGAATCAAGGGAAGGGTTAGAATTAGAGCTAGATGATGTTTTACAGCTCAGTTTCAAACCAATTGGTTTAAGTCGGGCAGGCCACGGCCTTTTTTCCAGTTGTGGCTCACTGCCTTGTTTTCCAGACTCCATTGCTTATGTTGAGCACCAAGCACAATGCCAGTAGGTTCCATTTTAAAAGTTTTCAATATGACTTGGCCAGGAATCGAACCCCAGACCTTCCAGCTGCAAGTCGGATGCTCTAACCACTTGGACATGCAGTCAGGGGTGTGAGCAGTTCTGTAACCCTTTTAACCCGAAAGACTGGTTTTCCTGCTGCAAAGAGAATGGCCAAAAAAAAAAAAAAAAATTGAATAGACTGATTTTCCCACCTTGCAATCTTTGCTAGTGATCATCTGACTTTAAAAGAAGTCATGTCACATTACCTACTGTCAGGGTGCACCCTTCACAGTGTTGTGTAGAGGACTTTTGTCAGCACTGTTATATAAGAAAACAGCAAAAAATGGCATACATTGGAGATTTGGTCTTTTCCAGGTACTAATAGCAGACAAGTGCAAGAACATACTGTATGAATGAGTTTCATAATGGACAAAATAGTGATCAATTTGAGGGATAAATGTTAGGGAGGAAGGCAGGTTTTGGAGACATAGTTGATATTAAATATAGGGGTTGTTCAGGTGTCAGAGCCTCACATAAGTGATAATAAGGCAGCTAGTGGAAGACCTCAAGGAAGAGGGGTAGGCTTTATAGTGTGTGAAGGTGACTTGGGGTGGGGATCAAGAACCATGCATGTAAGTCAGGGTCCAAAGAGCTAGTTACACAAGAATTTATCAAATAAAATTAAAACTTACCAATTGAAGTTAGTTGCATTGGCCTAGAACTATGCAGAATGTGTGAATAATGCATCTTTTATAACAACATGGCTACATGGTATTGAGATAAGTGCTGCAGTCTTTTGTAAATGTACTGTCACTGCTTCACATGAATGAATCATGAGTTAGAGAAACACAAAAGAATGAAAAGATGTTCAAAGAATTGAGATTTCCTTGATATCATATGTGTACACATTTAGGTAACAGTCTGCACAGGTTGAAATAAAACTTTTATATAGAGAAGTGTATGCCAAGACTCTTTGTGGAAACTGTTGTGAAATGATGGAAAAGAGGCAGCAAATTTAGGAGGGAGTTATTAATTTACATGTACCTGATGCACTAGGCCTATTTTTGTTAGATTTTTGGTTGTTCTGTAGTACTTATATCATATTTGTAAAAACTGCAAAGCACTTAAGAGCACTTCAGTGATGTAAAGCTTTGTAAAATTTAATCAGAGGAACTTATGCCTTGGTGATGCTGGGAGTGTGTGTGTGTACTGTATGTGACACTGCTTGTAAATAAGGATATCTCAAGAAGGGTAACCTCAAGGGATCTCATACGTGGCATGTGCATGGCTCACTTAAGAAAGATGATCGGTGTTGTTTTTGGTAGAGATCACTAGAGGTCAATAGGTTTAAACCGTGCAAATACTATGTCTCCTGCAGGGAAACTTCAAGGGATGTCATACTTGCAATCCATGTAGGTGTCCCACATTAAGTATATGATCCCTGTAGTTTTTTGTGCAGGTCAAAGGTCATTTGAGGTCACCAGTGGTCAAAAGATCAAAATCTTGTTTTTGATATTTCAAGCAAGGTAACTTTTGATGAGTCTCATACTTAGGTTGTGGATGGCCCATATTGAGTATGTGATCCTCATCATTTTTGGTGAGGTCAAAGGTCATTTTGGGTCATCAGAGGTCAAAAGGTTAAAACCTTGTAAACACTACATCTCATACAGGGAAACTTCAAGGGATCCCTTACTTGACATGTAGGTGACCCACATTGAGTAGATGATCCCAGTATTTTTTGTGGAGATAAAAGAGAAAGTCATTTGAGGTCAGACAGAGGCCAAAATGTTAAAATCTTGTTAACATGATATTTCAAGCAGAGGAACTTTGTCGAGTCTCGTACTTAGCATGTAGATGGTCCATTTTGAGTAAATGATCAGGCTCATCACTTTTGATGGAGATCAAATGCCATTTGGGGTCATCATAGGTCAAAAGAATAAAACCTTGTAAACACTATATCTAATGCAGAAAAAAATTCAAGGGATCTTATACTTAATATGTAGGTAGCCCACATTGAGTAGAAGATCATTTTTTGTGGCAGTCAGAGGTCATTTGAGATCACCAGAGGTCAAAAGGTAGAAATCTTCTTAACATGATATTTCAAGCAGAGGAGCTTTGATGAATGTCATATGAAGCATGTGGATGGCCCATATTGACTAAATGATCCTCATCATTTTTGGTGGACATCATTCGAGGTCACCAGAGGTCAAAAGTTTAAAACCTTGTCAACATGATATACTTGGATGAATCTCATACTTGACATGTGAATGGCCTGTATTGATTTATTGATTCTTCTTATTTTAGGTGGGGGTCTGATGTCATTTGGAGTCACCAGAGGTCAGAAGGTTGTACCTTTGTAAACACTGTATTAGTGACTATAGACACTACACCTCAAGAAGAGAAATGCTGATGAATCACACATACTTGACATGTGGGTGGCCCATAATAAGTGAAGGTCAAATGTTATTTGAGGTCATTGGTGTCAAAAGGTTATTTATAAGTGTATTTGATCTATGCCCATGGATCCTAGACTGTACATTCTGTGCCAAAATTGTAAAGACAGTAATTTATGAAACACTGTCGGTTTGAAAACACAGTAATAGACTTATATTTCATTGGCAAGGAATTACCAAGCCTTTGGCTTTGTTATTCTTTTTATTATTACTATTCTTATTAATATCATTGTAATCGTTATCGTTACCGTGATTGAAGTCGTAAGTGTGGTTGTGGTGATTTTGATTGTGATTGTTATTCCTCGTTTGGGAAAAGAGATACCAAGGGTTTGTAAATTTGTTAAGGATAACTACAATAGCTCTTTAAGAGGATGTTGGCATCACCCCATCATAAAAAGTTTTAATTTATCACTTTTATCTACTGTCTTTGTAATGAACAAAGGCTTCCATCACAGGGTGACCAGATTTTGAAAAGTAAAATACGGGACACTGCATGGTTGTAAAGTGGGTTGTGTGCACTCGTAGCATGAAGCCCCCATCAGATGGGGTCAAGGGGCCGCCTTAGGGCCCCTGGACCCCCAGGGGCAAAGTCTCTGGAAGCTCCTGGATTTGAGTGCATTTAAAGCACCAGAAAATCATAATTAGACTGGTCCAAATATGTGTTTGTCCAAATATAGGTCCAAATATGTGTTGAAAATGTCAATTACTAGAATAGTTATATTTGTTTTTGATGACACAGCTTTGAGTAATTGCCTGTAAGATTGGGTATATGTAACAAACTCAGAACATGTCATGTAAAAGTTACAATTTGCAGTTCTGATCTGATAAGGGAGACACTCCAACTATTTCTGCAGGTTATACATACGACTAATATGCCAGAGGCACCAGTGTTATGCGGGACTAAAACCGCAGAACTGACTACGAACCTCGACACTATCCTATGTCGGCCCATAATCGTAATACATGAACACGTGTAGGTGAGCAGGCTTTAATAAGCTGCTAACGCACTCTACAGTAGATTTCAATGTTCCTTGCAGTAGTTGTATCCGTCCATTCTACCAGAGTTGGGTCTCCTTTTTTGTGTCTATTTTGTAAGGAGCCCCCTTAAGCAATATGTAAATACGGGGCAAATAGGCATCCCGGGGAGGTTCAATACGGGACGCGGGACAAATGAACCAAATACGGGACAGTCCCGTATTTTACGGGACGTTTGGTCACCCTGTTCCATCAGGTACCTTGCAGACCAACAAACCATAGCATTTTATATGGAACCAAACCATGCAGTGTAATCCTACTTATAAATGTAGTATACGATGAGCAGGATTCAAAGGCTAAGAAAATTTGCATTTAAGGAGTGAAGGGCACCTTACCAGGTTTGAAGTAAATTTAGGCCTAGAGGTGTCAGCATGACTTCAGACAAGTTGCAATTGCTGAATAGGGTCATTCCATGTCAAATCACCCAGTGGGTTAAACCCTAGGCCTACCCTTTCAAATTGGCTCAAAATTGATTTCTGGGTTAATTTGGCATGAAAAAGGCAAAATTTCAATTTTCAGCCCCATGGGACGTATGGTTTTTGCGCTATGACACACCCTTTTTTGGCGATTTTGATCAAAATGGATGTGGCTGCCAATTTTTAAATGACCATATCTCAGTAACTGGTGGGCCAAATCTGTTGATACTGATGTCTTTGAAAAGGTAATTAAATAAGCAATCGAAATATGCCATTTTTGGTTCCTTGCGATAGCAAAAGGAACCTATGCAGTCAGCTTGGCGTGTGTGTGTGTGTATGTGTGTGTGTGCGTGTGTGTGTGTGTGTGTGTGTGTGACACTTGCTTCGGTACGCTGTAACTCAATAAGGGAAGGTTGGATGGAAGTTGGATTTAGTGCGTAGGTTTGCCATGGTGAGAAGGCGTGCCCTATTGTTTTTGGTGGAGGTCAAAGGTCATTTGGGGTTGCCAGGGGTCAAACACCGAAAACCTTTTAATCACGATATCTCAATGTAGGAAGCTTGGATAGATTTCCTATTTAGTATGTGGATGCATTATGGCAAGAAGAGAAATGGTGTCATTTTTGGTGGAGGTCAAAGGTCATCTGGGGTGACTGGAGATCTAACACTGGAAACCTCTTAAACAAGATATATCTCAAGGTAGGAAGCTTGGATAGATTTCATACTAGGTATGTAGATGCTTTGTGGTGCAAAGATAAATCATGGTATGTTTGGTGAAGGTCAAAGGTCATTTGGGATCACCAAGGGTCAAACACCGAAAACCTTTTAAGCACGATATTTCAATGTAGGAAGCTTGGATAGATTTCATACTTGGTATGTAGATGACTTTTGGTGCAAGGATGAAGCCTAGTATGTTTGGTGGAGGTCATAGGTCATTTGAGGTCACCAGACACCTTTTTGACCAATTTTGTGCCACCCCTCTACTGTATTTTAACCAGTCTCACAAAATCAGCTTACCTCATACAGTACACTGCACTCCCTTTAAAACTGTCTGTGTACAAGAGGTCAATCCTGTGAGGTTGTTTAGGTTAGCTTAAAGGGAGCTGTCTAATGGGTTTCCATTGTGTGTACATGCATGCACTGTATAAGTCAACTATTGTGAGAGCAACTGTCAACTCCCTGTTCAAAGAATGGGTAAGTAAGGACTCATGGTCAAGAGGTCAAATTTCATCACTTCATATACACACACAGTTGTTCTTCTGAGCAGTATTTGAACAATTTTTGTAGGTGGGTATGGCGAAAGACAGAGGAGTGATCATGTTACTAGCCTACGTAGCGCCTCTGTGGCTGCCGCCCATTTTGTAGGCTGCCGCCCCTCAGAGCCTGCCGGCAATAGCCATAAATTCCTTTCATTGAGCCTCAGAGTTGATGAACTTAATATTCATGAGCATGAACGGCAATTGGTCTATTCCTGAGGAAGGCGGTGCTCAATGACTCGGATCTTTGCAACGCTACGTTGACCACAATTTTGTTTAAACCAAAATACTTTTCGTCCGTTAAAGCTTCCAATTTAGATGAAAGTCTTGATCATGGACAATCTCCTACAAACAATGACAACTGTTTTTTCGCAGCGATGAGCTGAACGAAAAAACTTCGCCCGCTCCGCGGGCTTGTTGTGTTGGGAGGGTTATACTGAAACATTTCCAAACAACAAGTTATTAATTGTAGACATGTGTGCTAATCACAATCATCACACCTAAAAGTACCACACACTACTCAAAATCAAATGTTGAAAGCTACAGCAAGTGCATCAAAGCATCATTTCACATTTTATGGTTTGAGCTTGTGCACAGTCCGTGCTCAAGTTTGGGGTCACCAGTCGTCAAACACAGAACTTTTTAAACACCACATCTCAAGGTAGCAAGCTTGTATAGATTCCATATTTAGTGTGTGGATGCATTATGGCAAGAAGAGCAGTAGTGTCATTTTTAGAGGAGGTCGTCTGGGGTGACCGGAGGTCAGACACTGAAAACCTCTCAAACAAGATAGCTGAAGGTAGCAAGCTTGGATGGATTTCATACTTCACATGGTATTGCATTAAATCCAGCTGAAAAACCATGAGGTTTGTCGAATGTATGTAGGCATCACCATAGTAACAGTTAAACTTTAAACTAGCAAAATTTTGTTTGTATTTGTATGGTAATGCCTCAGTTTCATTACATGCAGCAAGGAACCACAGTGCCCATTGGGCTCTTGTTGTTAATGTAGAAGCAATTTAAAATTTTGATGGCCTGTTGACCCTTACTTTGACCTTGAAATGGACCGTGTGGATCATGTGATTCAAAGATAAACTTTAGCAAAAAATTTGTCCTTATATGTCTTCTAAGTAATAAAAAGAAATTGGAGGTATATTATTTTTTGTTTTGTTTCCAGCTCTTCTCAAAGTTGTCATACTTCACACTCATGTCATATTCCTACTCAATTTACTGTACATATATATACACATGACTGTATGTATGCATACATGCACTTAATGCATGGATGCACATTTGCTCTACCGTGCTTGAGAATGATTGTAGCAGCAATTAGGCAATAGATGCAATAATACCCTGGATTACATTTAGTGTAATGATGAAATCATTATAAAAATACATGTATACTACAATCATCAGTCTAAGTTATTGGTTGCTAATGATCCAGTCTGGGCATACCCTTGAAATTCTTGCTGCATCATTTTTGGAGATAAAATACTTTCTGGAAGAGGATGACATCAGAGATGGAGTACTGACTTGACATACAATATTTGCTTCTGTGACCCAGCACTGATCTGGTGCCAATGGCCATTTGAATTGCTTGGCTGGTCCATGAGGATGCATAAAATTGACATAAAAGTCACCAAACTCTTCTAAGATTTTCTCTGCCGGGCCAATGCATGGAAAGCCATCGTACATGCAGCAGACAAAGTTTTGCTCCTTTGTGTTCAATTGATGTTATAACTCTGGTCCTGCATCATTCTCTTTGGAATATGTACTAATTCTGAAAAGCAAGCTTGACTGCTTAGCCTGTACACATGTAGTGCTGACTGAGAGACTGGAACAAACTTGTGGTAATGGAGGGTCCCTTTCACAGTTTTGGTTCTGTCAAATCTGTCTTTCAGATCTGAAGCACATTTCATGACATTCTCTGGTGTAACATTAAGAAATTTATACCGGGTATGTTCTCAGTGCAAAAATCCACACTTGCCTCAGATGTCAGAATCTGGTCACTGTATGGGTGCTGCAGGCTAGCCTTAGTTACCAGTCTTTTGACAGTGCCCCCTATGCCATCACAGACACTCTTCCCATGTGATGTGGCAAAGGAGTTCCATTCTGCTGCTAACCCACAGTCTGCCTGGTGGTGACAGAGGTTGATAAAATTGTACCTGTTTTTGTATTGTCCAGCACAACCATCAGTGAAGTAATGGATCTTTTTGAAGGTGGAAATTTACTCTTTAAGTATTCAATTACCACTTTCAAGAAAGCATAGACTGTCACTGTACTATGTTCTTTGCAATCACTAATAATGCATATATTTTGATGTTTTAAGGTTCCCTCTTCATTTCTTTGGTAGGCAACAAATGGATGTAAGGTGACCTGCTTGTTTTCCCAATGAAAACTTTGAATTTCATCCTGTACAACATATGAAAAGTTTTCAGCAAAATCACCCTGCACTATGATTTCTTCCAATGGAGTCATGGATGCCTTAAGTGTTTTCATGTAGGAACTTTGGGCTTCCACTGTGTAACTACTGGCGGGTCAATTTTTCAACCTGAGTCGACAAGTTCTCAATGAAATCTTCCTTTGATTCTACAACTGTTATCAACTGTGTGGGATCAGTGCTGACCCACTGCTTGCAAGCGATCTCTTCAATATCCTTGAGGTCATCGCACTGGTGAAGGTAGTCAATGAGTCCCTGAAGCCTTGGGCACACTTTGCATTGGCCCATAAAAATTCCCCTTCAGATTTATTTATGTCCACAGTGACCATTGTTTGACAAAAGATCAATCCCCTAAACAATTCCAACATTTTCTTAGACCAAACTTGTGAAAAAACATGAACAAGATTGTAATGTGGAGAACTTTAAATAGCCTTGGATACAGTATATCAAATACTGTAGTACATTTTTAGCATAGAAAATATCGAAGTTTTGCAAGTGTGTCAGTTTGAAGGAAAGCTGGAAAGAAAATAAAAAATAATATACCTCCAGTTTTTTTATGTTATGCTAAAAACATGTGGGGGTATGTTTGACATGGAAGTTTAGCTCCTGATCACGTGATCCACATGGCAAATTCAAGGTCAAAGTAAAGGTCAACAGGTCATCAAATTTTAAATTGCTCCTACATAAACAAAAATGGCATATTTGGATTGCTTATTTAATTACCTATCCAAAGACATCAATATCAACAGATTTGGCCCACCAGTTACTGAGATATGGTCATTTAAAAATTGGCGGCCATGCCCACTTTGGTCAAAATCACGGAAAATGGGCATGTCATAGCGCAAAAACTGTAAGTCCCATGGGGCCAAAATTTCAAATTTCGGGTTTTTCAGTCAAAAATACCCTATAGACCAAATTTAATCCAAATTGAAGAGGGTAAGGTTTAATTTTCAATTTTTTGGGGGGTGATTTGACATGGAATGACCCAATATTTAGTTGAAATACATGTGTTGTGTTTACAGTATGTACAGTGACACACAAAAGGGCTGTTTTTATTACATTTGTTGTTTTCTAGATGCTGGTGGTGTAATAATTAAACTGGAAATGGAGGAATCTCCTGTTCTGGATGATGGAAAAGAAATGAATGATATTGATGAAGGTAAAATAGAATTAGAAATTTTTGTTGTTTAGTTGATTCATGATCCTGTAACTTACAGGTAAGTTGTATACTGGTCCCCTGCAAAGAACATATTCCATTTTATCAAGTAGAGGTAGGTTGAATTATGTCAAATTCTTATCATCATTATCTGTTTGTTTATCATAGACCAAGTGAAAAATATGAATTATATTTAATATCTATGCATGTATGTACTGTAAATGATGCCAACATATTATACAACCTACTGGCCATTATAGGGTTAGGCGGCCTCATACATGTGTTGTTGATATCAAAATTGTCTGCATGAGTGCCTTTCAGTACACCATGAGTGTGATGTTAATACTTGGAAAGAAGTGCAATTGAAATATTAGATTTTGTGATGAATCATGTGCAAGACACCTGGGGTTCTTAAGGGGCAGCCTACAGGCCATTTGCAGCCTTTGAAGGGCTCTAGAATGGCCCACATGAGAGATCGAGCAATAGTTCTACTGTACACCTAAATGCCATTATGTTATCATTAGACATGAGAACTTTTAATCTTCTATCTAAAATAACTGCACCAATTGAAACTATGCCCTTTGCTACCTTGAAAAAGGGATAACATTGAAGAATGATTCATCTAATTAGTTGCCAACAACCCACTAAATGTGCCTCTTCCAAAGTTTACAATCAGTGATCATACCCCATGGAACCAAGGGATTTATTCAATTTCCATATCCTTTCCAAGTTAGAGACATCATCCATAGAATTATCAGTATGCAAGCTCAACATGGTACATGAAACCTCACTGGCATTTTGTTAAATATGCCAAAACGTGCTTAAACCTTGTGTTTAATTTCATTGGCAAAATTTTCTTATACTGTGAGCTCTTCAAGATGTAATGCAGATGATGAGAATGCTTGTGTTTAGTGCCTAACATCGGAAGTCTGAATCTTCCAGTGCAATATATAAATAAGATTATTCTTGGCAATTAATGTAGCTAGCCTGATTTGAAGAATGTAATGGCATCTTCTTCCAAGTCATATCCCCTGATGTTACATTTTCTAGTCACTTCTTTTTCAGCTTCATTGGAAGTAGTAATTTATTGAAATTCAGTGCTGAACATGAACATCAAGCAGTTTAACAATGTCAATTATTTCTCTTTCACATGCAGAATTCAATTCTATAGTTGTCAAAGTAGAGTTAGATGATCTGCCTGAAGAAGAAAATAACCAACCACCTAAGCAAGACATTGCCAAAACTTTACAACAGGATGGAGGTAAGTGAAAAAAATTACTGCATGGAAGGACTGTGCAAGTGCCTTGCTTTCTGTGGTTTCCAAGAGGCAGTTATTATTACTTTTTAAGTTTTCTTGAACAAGTGGAAGTATGGCATGCCTGCGTTTATGGTGCAGATTGGATTTTTATGTGCTTGTTCACCATTTTGAAGGGGAAATTTTGTCATCCTGATTTGAATTAGTATAACCATTTGTCCTAATTCATGGATGGCTGTTTTCAGTCATGTGGTAATATCTTTGTTACTTAATTGTTAATTTACTGAATTTAGTCATGCAAAATAACACCTTGGTTTCCCTTTTATGTGCAATATTATACTTAGAAATGTCACGAAATATGGTTTCAGGAAAGCAGTTTATTTATTCCATTTAACAGCTGTTGATTTTGTCTTGCTGCTGGGATTTATCATGCTAATTGGCTTTCTTGTGTGAAATGTTGTCTGGATAGTAGGTGGTTTGAGGTCACCAGATGCTGTTCTCAACAGACATCCAATTTTAAAAGATGATTCTAGTTTTGAATATCCAGTCTCAATAGTTCACACCCTTGTATGCATAAAATGTATTGCAGAATCACCAAAACTCCCTGGTTTGGGAGTCTATGAGCTCCGATACTTACCTCCTATTTACCTATGTATACCATTATTGCCTGCAATAACCGTCTGGCAAACCTAATAACACCGCGGGATCCCCTACCCACTGAGGGCGCCCTAGAACCTAGTTCTTCCTTCTGCATTTTGCCGCTCCGAGTCAGAAAACTCGGAACGAAGGACCCAACCCCCCAAAAGGATCCCCATACACACAAGAAACAAACGAAGGGGCGAGAACGCCCTATCTCACCTATAGTAGAGTCTTGGTGTCTGACAGAGGCCTGGTTGACGTGTCCGGAGAGGGTCTGGAGGCTGAAGAAGACACTCTTGATAAGAAGTAGGCCGTGAGAGGTCCAACGTCTATGTTCGGAGTCTATGTTCGGACTGTACCATGGGCTTAAATTCGACCCCTGAAGAAGGACGTCGGACTCCTAGATTCGTCATAATCGATGGAAGGACTGGATAGGCTTCAATAGGTCTCAATAGGCTTCACTAGGTCTCATTAGGAATCAATAGGACTCACCAGGATTCGGTGGGAAGCTGAAGGTCTTGGTAGGCCCGAATAGCGAAGTCGTCCCCGAGGAGAGTCATGGTTGAGAGAGAGAAGGACTGGTAAGTATCTCGAGGAGTTGACCGAAAAGGCACCATCAAATAGAGAGAGAGAGCCTGGAGCGAGAGGCGATGTCCCGGAAGTTGAGCCCGTCAGGAGGTTAGATAACATCGGAGTCCCAGGGGCGGGAGGCGGGACGTAAATAGGAGGTAAGTATCGGAGCTCATAGACTCCCAAACCAGGGAGTTTTGGTGAGTCTATTTCGCTCCTCCTTACCTCCTATTTACCTATGTATTCAGACTAGCACCGGCAAGATGGTGGGAGGACCGGACGACGATGTTGATCCGAGATTCCCAAGACTGATCTGGCGAAGGCACCCTCGTTAGAGACGACGTCTGTTAGATAGCACGACACAAAGGTAGATGGGGTTTTCCATGCTGCGGCCTTGAGGATATCTGATAGACTAACCCCGTTGAACCATGCTTTAGAAGTGACATGAGCCCGTAACTGGTGTGCGTGGACTGGGTCGTCATTGTCGATGTGAGAGCATCAAAGCCCAGTTGTCTCCTGATAACTTCCACAGCTTTATCGAAAGCTTCCTTGGAAATGCTTGTACCCATGAGCGGGATGTCGTCATCCGACTCTCCTGAATTTACCCGAGCCTCGGTGTGCAGGAAGAAATCCTCTTGGGAGGCCAAGAGGATTTTTACGTCAGGAAAATCATTTTCCTCATCCGACAGAGGTTCAACGGTCGGGTCTGTGGGTTGAGTGGGCCCCGAAATAGCCGTGGACGACGTAGCGGGGGCCTGAGGTGAAAACCGCTCGACGGACTGAGACAGGAGGTTCACCAACTGAGAGATGGCCTCGGTAGGAAAGGACGCAGGTTCCGGCTGACGGTGTCTCCTGCGATGGCGGCGGCTCATGGACGGACTGGAAGAGGAGGAAGAGGAAGAGTGTCGTCTTCTCCTCTTTTTCTTGGACCTCGAACGATCCCTGGAGCGGCTTCGGTCGGAAAAGCCCTCGAAATCTCTAGTGATGTTGGAATTCATGTCCGAGGAGAGAACCAGAGCGTTGGCGTCCGAGGGTTCCCGGACTAAAAGAGCTCTCTGGAGTTGGTCGGTGACGGCGGTTGGAGCCGAGGAGTGGAGAGCTGTGTCAAGTGGAGCGTTGCCCTGGATAGAGACGGTAGGCAAGCCGGAGCTAGCATCTCTGGAATCCCTGACATCTCTTGTATCGGGAGTTAGAGTCAAGCCTGGACTAGAATTCTCTTGAGAACGGCTCCTGGGGAGTCTCGGGAGGCAAGCCGTAGCAGAGCCTATACCGGACTAAATCATCTGAACTTCCGGGAGGTCTGACTGGGCAGAACCTATACCGGATTTATCCTTAGGGCCGGGATTAATTTTGCTGGAACCCGAGCCACGGTTTTTGGATTTCTTAGAGGGAGAATTAGTCGGTTGGGACTGCTTAGCACCCTTTTTCCTCTTCGGAATAGATTTCCCTCTTTCCTCGGCTCTTTGTCTGAGTAAGTCCCATTCTTTGGACGTCCAGGATCGGCAAACATTGCATGGACGGTCTTTAGAGCAATCACGGCAGGCAGGACACAGAGAATGGAAATCCCAATTCACGAACGGACGAAATTTCTTGCAGGAGCTGCATTTGGAAGAATCAGAGTCTGTACAAAAGCGATAAGGAAAAAGTCCACATGCAAAAGAACAAATGATGAAAGCGGATAAGCCGAGGGACTTACCTAGCCTCGGCAGCCACGGTCCGAAGACCACACAATACCTGAATAGACCTCGGTAACAAAGCCGGAAAAGCCGGAAAGCCGAGGACTTACCATTCCACGGAAGCCGGGCGAGGCCCGGGAGGAGGTAACATGAAATACGACATAAATTGATAGTAAGTCTAGCAAAAACTAGCTAAAACATAAGATGACAGCTAAAGGCTAATAAATAGCGAAAAACACATATGCAAAACTAGCAGTAGCGATAAGTGCAGATAAGCTAGCACAACAGATAATAATACGGACTTAATGACGCAGTAGCAAGAAGCTAAACAACAAGGCAGCAAACCTGAAAAAGATACAAAATGAAGCTGCCGGACAGAAACGCCGAAACTAAGAAAATTCATAAACTGGAGAAACAGACCAGTTGGGAGGGGAAAGGGGGTGGGAAGGTCAACCCAGAGACCGAAAACGGGGGCCCTGGGTGAGAGACGCAAAAACAAAATGGCGCCGCGAGACTGGTACCTGTACAAAAGTATAGGGGAGGATCGCGCAAAGGCGAAAAACCTTCAGCTAAGATACAGACAAAATTCTAGTAAGAATTTTCGGCTAAAACAAGAAAGGATACTCATGATTCTCGTAGAGGATGGTGAAAGATGAATTCCCACGGTAAGGAGAGAGGAACTGGAACAATCCAAAATCAGATGGAGGAAAAACTTGGAAGGTTTTACCAGACGATAGTCGGAACGTGTTTAACACGGAGAAGGCAAAATGGAGAAGGAAGAACTAGGTTCTAGGGCGCCCTCAGTGGGTAGGGGATCCCGCGGTGTTATTAGGTTTGCCAGACGGTTATTGCAGGCAATAATGGTATACATAGGTAAATAGGAGGTAAGGAGGAGCGAAATAGACTACTCTATGTGGTGTAAAATGAAAGAATATATGAATGCCATAATTTGACTTTCGTTCGTAAACATTGCTGGGTCAGAAATGCAGATATTATTGGTTTTGATTATACCACCCTATGGATTCATGATGATATGCATTTATAAATATATTTTTGTGCATGGGTGTGTTTGTGATGCTTAGCTCATTAACATATCTCAAGAAGGGTAGCATCAACAGTTCTATTCTTGGCATTGGATGCCCATATTGAGAAGAACAATTTTCAGTCTGGATGATAAGAGAAACCAATGCATTCGTGATGGCGTGTGTATGTGTGTATGTATGTGTGTGTGAGGGTGTGTGTGTGTGTGTTTGTGACACTTTGCTTGTTAACACGATATCTCAAGAAGGGAAACTCTGATGGTTCTCAAACTTGGTACATAAATGCCCCATATTAAGACGAAGAACCCTATTGTTTTTGGTGGGGGTTAAAGGTCATGTGGGGGTCACCAGGGGCTAAAACCTTGTTAACATGATATCTAAAGATAGGAAGTTGGATAAATTTCATACGTGGTATGTAGATGCGTTATGGTAAGAGGAAGAACCCTAGTGTTTATGTTGGAGGTCAAAGGTCATCTGGGATCACCAAGGGTCAAATGCTGAAAACCTTGTTAACATGATATCTCAAGGTAGGAAGATTGGATAAATTTCATACTTAGTATGTTGATGCGTTATGGTGAGAGGAAGAACCCTATTGTTTTTGGTGGGGGTCAGAGGTCATCTGGGGTCACTGGGGGTCAAAACCTGAAAACCTTGTTAACATGATATCTCAAGGTAGGAAGCTTGGATAGATTTCATACCTAGTATGTAGATACAATATGGTAAGGGAAAGAAGCCTATTGTTTTTGGTAGAGGTCAAAGGTCATTTGGGGTCACCAGGGGTCAAACCTTGAAAACCTTGTTAACATGATATCTCAAGGTAAAAAGCTTGGATAGATTTCATACTTAGTATGTAGATGCATTATGGTGAGAGGAAGATCCCTATTATTTTTGGTGGATGTCAAAGGCCATTTGGGGTCACTGGGGGTCAAATCTTGAAAACCTTGTTTACATGATATCTCAAGCTAGAAAGCTTGGATAGATTTCATACTTAGTATGTAGCTGTGTTATGGTGAGAGGAAGATCCCTACTGTTTTTGGTGGAGGTCAAAGTTCATTTGGGGTCACCAGGGGTCAAACACTGAAAACCATGTTAACACGATATCTCTAGGTAGGAAGCTTGGATAGATTTCACATGTCCTGTGTAGATGCATTATGGTGCGAAGATGAATGCTGTCATTTTTGGTGGAGGTCAAAGGTCATCAGGGGTCACTTAGGGTCAAACACTGAAAATCTTGTTAACACAATATCTCCAGGTAGGAAGCTTGGATAGATTTTATATGTGGTTTGTGGATGCATTATGGCGAGGAGATGAGCCCTATTGTTTTTGGTGGAGGTCAGAGGTCATCTGAGGTCACTGGGGGTCAAACACTGAAAACTTTGTTAACATGATATCTCCAGGTAGTAAGCTTGTATAGATTTCATACTTAGTATGTGGATGTGTTATGGTGCGAAGGTGAATGCTATCATTTTTGGTGGAGGTCAAAGGTCATTTGGGGTCACCGTGGGTCAAACAGTGAAAACCTTGTTAAGACGATATCTCCAGGTAGGAAGCTTGGATGGATTTTAGACTAGTGTTCGACCGATTATGCCATAATCCGTAATCACCGATTACCGATTATTCAATTACACAATCGGGCCGATGCCGATTACCGATCACCGATTATTTACATGTACAGGAAGGTCATGTTTTCTCGCCGTCTGTCGCATATTTCTAACTTTGTACACACACCATAACATAACCTTCACACTGGAGATGAACGGTTAAGAACAGTTCCCTACGTTCCACGAATAGAATGGTAAATGTTTTTGAAGGATTTCCTCTCCAAATACTTTGATAAAAATCAACTATAAATACATGCTTTCGTACGTACGATGTCACAGGCTTAACGTTAGCCAAAGAGTCTGTCGGCTTACATACGGCTCTACCTACAATAGTTCTATCCACCGATCATGTCGGAAGATTCCGTGCAAAGGTCTGTACTGGACTGTAGTAGTGCTATATAGTAGCCTATCCACCCAGTTTTACAAAAATATCTAACTACCTTGGCACTTCGGGGCCACGAAACATTCCACTCAATTTGCCTGATTTACTCATCCCATGTTCCCTTTACGATATGGATATATTTTTTGTAAAGCGTCTTGCCCAAAACTTACGTCTTATGTAAAAGATTCTCCAAATGAAACGTAAAACTAATTCCCGATAAAGTCCCGTAATCGAAAAACTGTTGCCGTTCCAGCGTGAATTTAACACGGGGCCCGTTTCCCTTCGTTCATCAGTTAGGAGCACGGACGGAGTTCATGACCAACATGCTACGTAAATGCGCAGGCAATGCATTTAGCCTTGCATTACGTATTACACACTGTACTGGTGAGCTTTCGTGGGTGAACTTCAACTTCGCAAGAACTGTACGGTAGTTACGTGTGCGCATGTGCAGGTCATAGGTAATTAAAAACTTAACGAAAAGAATGTGGGAAGTGGCATAATTTATGCAGGATAATAAGCCTCGGGTTTCCCAAGTTGCTATAGTACAGTACGTGCATCAAATGTGTACAGATGATGTGGTTTGCACTGAAACTTGAAAAAACGTAGCGCGAAGTCATTTCTTCCTGTAGTACAATTTGTATGCAGATGTGCGGCATGGTCCATGGCATGCTACCTTGTAGGTAATACTGTGTACCCTTTCACGCACGTGAACTGTGCTGCACTAGAGTTACGGCAACAATTACGATGATCGCTATCATTTGGAGAGCTTAAAATGTTGCAAGTTTTGTGAGTATCAGTGATGATATTTTGGGCGGGAACTTAAAGAAATGCGTGTTTTGGAGAATTATAAAGATTTTTGCAGAAACTTTGAAGTGTATTTTAGCCCTGTTTCCAGTTTTCAAATAATCGGTGGTGGTAATCGGTTGGAGGACAAAATTTTACCGATGCCGATTATTTACCGATTGTGCGATAATCGGCCCGATGCCGATTATCTAACAGATGATCGGTCGAACACTATTTTAGACATGGTATACGGATGCCTTACAATGAGAAGAGGAACCCTTTCATTTTTGGTGGAAATCAAAGGTCATCTGAGGTGACCAGGGGTCAAACAATGATAAAAATGTTAACACAATATCCCCAGGTAGGAATCTTGAATAGATTTCATACTTAGTATGTGGATGCGTTATGGTGCGAATATGAACTCTTTCATTTTTGGGTGGAGGTCAAAGGTCATCTGGGGTCACCGGAGGTTAAACACCGAAAACCTTGTTAACATGATATCTCCAGGTAGGAAGCTTGGATAGATTTTATACTTGGTGTGTGGATGCATTATGGTAAGAAGGTGAATCCCATCATTTTGGTGGAGGTCAAAGGTCATCTGAGGTCATTGGGGGTCAAACACTGAAAACCTTGTTAACACGATAACTTCAGGTAGGAAGCTTGAATAGATTTCATACTCAGTTTGTAATGGTTATGGTGAAAAGAGGAATGCTTTCGTTTTTGGTGGAGGTCAAAGGTCATCTGGGGTCACAGGGGTCTAAAAGCAAAATTTCCCAAAAATTCCCACGATCGTCTCATGGGTTCACCAGAAGTCAAAAAGCAAATTTTCCCAAGAATTCCCAAGATCATCATCTTGAGTCGTCAGCGGTCAAAATGCAAAATTTCCCGGGAATTCCCAAGATCAGATATGAACCTAACATTATTTTCCAACATGTTAAGATAGCACTTCACCAGTGACTGAAAGATATGGGACATCATGGCATTTTTTGGAATAGAAACTATATCATCGAAACCTCAATTCATTTTTGCGTTCTGGTTTTGGTCTAAGTTCAAGATCAGTGGTCGTCATGACAGGTAAAAAACTGAAAAGCTTACTTGTACCATGATACTGTATCTCAAGATACTGTATTAGGCATGGATTCTTTATATGACAGTTGTACTGTTTGCAGTATACTGAGCAGAAAGAGCATGTTTTATTAGTGGTCAAGGTCATCTGAGGCCACTACAGGTCACATTTAAAAAACCTTAATTATACCATATCTCAAGATAGAAAGCATTTCATAGTTTTCCTACTTAGCATGTAGATGCATTGAATTGAAGAGATCTTTAGTTCTAGGTGGAAGTCAAAGGTGATCTGGTGTCAGTGCAGTTCAGACTCCAAAACCCTTGTTTTCATGATATCTCAAGCTCTATAGAAACAATCAATACTTTTCTTTGTATGTAGCATGTAGTTGCAACCTAGGAGTATTTATTGACTAGAGACCAAGGTCAAAATGGCGGAATGTCCCACCCATGGAGGCAAAGTTAGGTCCAAATTTGCAGTGTCTTGACCAACCAGTCGTTTCTTCCTTCCGCGTACTTTCTCTAACACTTTGCAATTTATAGGGCTTGCCTCCGTATGCAGTACACAGGATTAACCTCAACGTACGTTGTAGCATGTCTCATTATATAGAAATAAAGGGCCCTTTAGAAATACAGCACAAGTACTTAAGTGCACGCACAAACGTTATCAGGTCATCTGCAGCACGTCGCCACGCTGTACATAGCCGGTTATGTGTAGCGCGTCGATGCGCTGTACATAGCAGGATAATGTTTGTGCATGCACACGTGCGCGTCTTTAACAAAACAAAAATACGCGTCTATTAAGGCCAAAGTACACGCTCACGAACGCGCTGTTTTGCCACATATATAGCCTACATACAAGTTATAGCAATAGTTGCATTCGCGTTCAAATATGCTCTGCGTATAGTAAGATCTTACAAGCAGTTACTTGTCTACAGTCAGTGTGTGAACTTCTGTACTGTACGTTTTGTGTTTTAGCTATTAGCCTAGGATTTGTAGTTCAAGGAGACACGCAAAGGTAAGTGCC
Organism: Holothuria leucospilota; assembly: GCA_029531755.1. NCBI lineage: Eukaryota > Metazoa > Echinodermata > Holothuroidea > Aspidochirotida > Holothuriidae > Holothuria > Holothuria leucospilota. Next base: position 10,557,177 of record CM055965.1, read on the forward strand.
TATTATCAGTTCCAGTGTACATTATCTATGTTAGACGACTAAAGCTTTCATTCGTCATTGTCGCCAAGGGTTTTGTAGTGAATCCTGTTGCTAAGGTAACAGTTTGTTACCTTAACGTTACATTAGCACTGTATGCGTTAGTAATGCGTCAGACGTAGACACAAGTTGATGTTAAGTATTGCACACTCTATGCGTAAGCGAGGCGGCTCAGTAGGCAACTTAGTATCTCTTACCCTCGCTTTGCGGCTCTGAAAGTTGAAAATAAATCTCAGATATAGGCGACATGCCAATAATTTGTAGCTCCAACTCTTACATAATCAAACTAAAGGTAAAATAGTGTTCCTACAAGGCCTTGACAAAAATTTTCAAAACAGCTCGCCATTTGGCGAGCGTGAGGAAAAATCCACTCGTCAAATTGCAAAAGTCACTCACCAATTTTAAAACCAACTAGGCTATAGCAGAACGTTGTGCAACAATAGGGTCTACAATTTAGGCCCCGGTTTGTAGCCTAACTTTTACACTTACATTACTTAGCCTAACGTTACGTTAGGCCAGTAACTGACAGTGTTTATTAGCTAAAGTAGAGCCTATGATTTTCAGTTAATTGATATTTTACCTACTTTTTAATCAGAGAGGGAAGGATGATTTCACAAATCACTAGCTTAATCCAATGTTAATCCATTTCTTGGTTTCCTAACTCCAGTTCCTATCTAGGTTAAAGTAGCGATCGATAATGACACTAACTCACAATAAGTCTCACACCCTGTACGTAATACTAAGCGTACAGGTGCATATCATGTATCGATCACAGCAAAAAGTTTTGTCAACTATCACCTGTCACTGTTCACAGTAAAAAAATGTCGATGATACTGTAACTCCGTTTTTAGCTTTGGCTATACTCAATAATGTTAGATACACACTAACTACCAAAGCTAGTGTCTACAGTCGCAAAATAATAGTTTGATGCCATTGCATGAGTAAAAGTGATCATGTGTTAAAAGTAGGGGTGTTTAGACCTGCTTTGAACCAACAGCATATTTTTTTCTATGTTTATCATCGTTTAGAAAATTTGGGCGAATAATATAGGTAACAGATAAAAATAAAATACTAATGTCTGCCATTTAGTTAGGCTTTACAGACCGTGTAGGTTGCATGGTCATAGGCCTAGCCAAGTAACTCGCCAGTGTGGTGAGCATAGTGCATTTATTGGTCGCCGTTTAACAAATGTAACTCGCCAATGGCGAGTTGGCGAGCGTGTTTGTCAAGCCCTGGTTCCTACAGCAACAAAAAGACTGCTGTTCCTGTACTATTCGGGAATTGCGAGGAGAATATACCTCTTCTTAAGTTTCGAAAGCACCAAAATGTTGTTACCATGTTTTGTCCAGCAGATGCGCACAGCGCAACGACTGACCGTAGGAGACTATACCATTTTGGACCTAACTGTTGCTTTCAAATTGGCCAAAATTTTGTACAGGGCATGTATTAGACCTTGGTCTCTTAGGTTGCAACCTTGTAGATTGGGGAAGGTCATATGTCATCTGAGGTCGGCACTGCTCTAACTCTGAAAACCTAGCAGGCACGAAATCTCAAGGAAGGAAACGTGTATTGAACCAAATTGTGTTTGATGGAATTCTAGGTGAAGTGGGTCACCAGAGATTAATCTTTGAAAATTGTAAACATAACATCTTGAGATAGAAATCATGGTACTTTCTATTCTTTGCAGTTTCATGTGGATTTTTTACATTGAAAGGATTAACTCTGCTGGATGTGGTGTAGATCAAAGGTCATCACGGGTCACCAGAGATGAATTTTTAAACACTATAGTCATATTGAATGAAGTAATGGAAGCCTCTATGCATTTCTGTTATGAGCTTAACCGTTTTAGGTTTTGAGTTGTTGCCCATATTAGTTGTTTTAATTCTAGAAAATTAATTGCAGTCCATTGGTTTGATTTTGATTGCGTGAGAACAGTTAATCATGTAATCTAAGCAAAATTTGTACAACTGTTTGGAATTGCTAGAAAGTTTTAAGTCTGTTTGATGTTATGAGGAAGATGGCTTTGACGTCTGTGACAGCTTTCTTTGTTTTTTGTCAAAAGGAAATGAATTGTTGCATCACCTTCCTCAAGAGGGACATTCTGCTGATAACATTGATTGCCAGGCAAACACTCCCGTCCATTCCATCGGTGACATCTCTTCCTCGGCAGCTTCTAATGAAAGGACAAACTCATCTTTCGTAAATGCAAGTCATACCAATTGTCAGATGAATGAAATCGTTCATAGTACTGAAAAGCCCTTTCAATATCCATTCTTCAGTGAGTCCTATAAATCTGTGCCAAGTTTTGTTATGCAAGACATGACATACACAGGCGAAACATACTCTCAGCATGAATATTTTGACAAACAATTGTCAACTAGATATGGACTTAATTCAAGCCATAGAGAAGGAAGGCAGTTTCAATGTCAGTTTTGTGCCAAGTCATTTGAAAAGAGTTCAGACTGTGCTGACCATGAGAAGGTCCATATTGATCTTGAGAGACCTTCAAAATGTCACAGTGCTATGATTGCAGAACTCCATACTGATCTGGAGGGACCTTCAAAACGTTACAGAGCAGTGATTGTTAAACAGTTCAAATGTCAAGTTTGTACTGAGACATTTGAAAACAGTTTAGATTGTACAGAACATCAAAAGCACCACACAGATAATCACCAATTCAAATGTCAAAGTGCTGTGATAAGTAGTGATGCAAAACGGTTCAAATGTAAGTTATGTGATAAATCATTTAATACCAATAGACAATGTAAAACACATGTAATGGTTCACACTGGTGAAAAACCATTTATGTGCCAAGTTTGTGGTAAGTCCTTCAGAACCAGTGCAACCTGTAAAAGTCATGAAAGAACACATACAGGTGAGAAACCATTTTATTGTGATTTTTGTGAAAAGTCTTTCACTTCTAAATTGCATGAAATGGTCCATATGAAAGAAAAACCTTTTAGATGTAAGTATTGTGAGAAGTACTTTAAACTGAAAGCAACTTGCAAAGTACATGAACTAAGCCACACAACAGAGAGACCACACAAATGCCAGTTTTGTGAGAAAAGGTTCATTTCAACTACAAAATGTAAAAATCATGAAAGAACACACACAGGTGAAAAACCCTTTCCGTGTTTGATTTGTGGCAAGTTTTTTATCTCAAAAGAGGCAATTAGGAAGCATGCAGTGGTGCATACTGAAAAGAGACCTTTCAAATGCCAGTTTTGTGATAAATGCTTCCGAAAAAGTGATTCTCAGAAATACCATGAAAGGCTTCACACAGGTGAAAAACCCTATAAATGTCAGTTTTGTGATAAGATGTTTGCAACACCTGGTGCAGTCAGTATGCATCAAAAGTTACATTCACCCAGCAGACCCTTCAAATGTGCATTCTGTGAAAAATCTTTTCTTTTAGTTAGTAGAAGGGATGTTCATGAAATGGTTCATACAGGTGAGAAACCCTTCAAATGTCAGTATTGTGATAAGTCATTCAGGTTAAAAGTAGAATGCAGAAACCATGAAAGGATACATACAGGTGAGAAACCATTTGCCTGCCAGTTTTGTGGGAAATCATTTACTCATAAGAGGTCCTGTGAGGGCCATGAAAGAACACATACAGGGGAAAAACCATTTAATTGCCAGTTTTGTGAAAAATCATTCCATACAAAAGCCCTCTGTACCCATCATGAAAAGTCTCATTCAGGTGCCAGACCATTCAAGTGTGATGTATGTGGAAAATCTTTCCTTGAGAGGAGTAATTATAATTGTCACAGAAAGATTCACACTGGGGAAAAACCCTTTAAATGTCAATATTGTGGCAGACCATTCTTGTTGAAAAAAGATCTCAAAAGACATGAGATGACACATACCGGTGACAAACCATTTAAATGTAAGTTTTGTGAGAAATCTTTCATTCGGAAATGTGGGTTGAAAAGACACGAAGAGAGTCATACATCTTAGAAGTAGGCATGTTGTTAACATTTGTGTGAGGGTGGCAATAGTATTTTAGATTAGGTAGTTTGGAAGATTTATATGTACTACTATAATGTGTGTGAGTGGGGGGAGAAGAATAAGTGGGGGTTAAGAAAGGGATAGGTGGGTGAGGTAGTGAGGGAGGAGCATCCTCCTGGTGTGCTGTTGGTTTTGGGGATACTTACTTCCCCAAAATACCCATCCAGCTTCCATCTGACCTCCAGTTTCTAAGGTACCACTCTTGGGATGCATTCTAACCAAAACCTCCCCCACTGAGTTATGTTCCATCATTTCCACTATCCTCATTGGCCCCCTTTAATCCACCCTCCTGACAAAATTGTGAACCCAATCATCTCTTCTGACTTCCAAAGCGCTGTAAATGGAACTGGAATTATGTACCATATAAACATTTAATGCCTTGTAGGAAACCAAGGACAAAGTTGTTATTTATATGCAGTTACACAATTTATCAATGAAACTCTAAAATTCTCAGGGAGAACCCCAGTACTTAAAACCACAGTACTTAAAACAATTGTTATGGGTAACACATTAGTTAAGCCTTTTGGCTATTTGGTCATAAAAATAATGGACTGACAAACTTTAAAGCATAAGAAAATCATGAGCCCAAATGACACTGCCACTTTAACCATCCTTGATGTAGAAAAAGCTTGTAATGCTGTCTGTCATAAAGGTCTTTCAGACAAACCCTAGAATAACTCAATGCAGACTTTGTGACATGACTATAATCTGTCTTTGTGACAGACAGAACCACTTGCATTGAAATAAATAGCTCTTACTTGCAGACGTAAACATTATATTGTCTCTTGCACACTCTATGGTACCTCTACAAATGACATCTCACTCAAAGACATTCATATCTCTATTTATTTACAACTTTGCCACTATCTTGCCTTATAACTGTCTTAACTATGCAGTTGCTTCTAAGACCCTGCTCCAACATTATTTGAAGAAATAAAACCTTGAAAGCAGGCGGCTTTCCACTGATGTTTTATTTTCTCCTATTTGTAAGAGACTGTTTTTTTTTCCTAATTTGCCTTTCTTGTTTGATATCTTACCAGTCTCAAGACAGAAAATTGATTAAAAATAGCATATTTTTATATAAAACAGACCTGCCAAGTCTCATATAGTTGCTTACAGTCTCAAGAATTTAATTCCAAACTTACAGTCTCACAAGAATTGCCCTAAATCTTTTGCAAATGGAGACTGAACAATAAGAAGAGCATCATTGATGCAGTAGCTCAACTACAATTTCCCTTGCACACAGTTAATGCTATGTAGTTTCATCAAAGAATCTAATGCCCCTTATGGGGTGAACATACAGATGTTGATTAGGGTGCATTATGACATGTTATGTGGACAGTCATGATCTAGCACCTTCAGTGCTATAGATGTTAATGGGCACAGCAGTGGCAGATCAGAATTGCCTGGTCAATTTGTATCTCCCAGCTCGAGTCAATTTTTTTTTTATGTTTGTTGGCACAATACTGTGGGTAACTCAGCTGACAAAAATGAAGAGCTATTTAAACCCCAATTTGTCAGGCCCATCAACTAATGATTCCTATGGCAAAATGTGGTATCACAAAAAACCAAAACTCCCACAAGGGAAAGCATTGGCATGGATTTCTCACCATTTGACCCTTTGTGGCCCCAAATGATATTTAACATATCAGTACAAAGTAAAACTATGATGACCCCATCATCTACTGATCCCTGGCCAACTTTGATAAGATTCCAACACAACTCCTAGAAGTTAAAGGCATTTGCATGAGCCCACTGTTCCAACTTTTTGTGACCTCAAATGACCTCTGACCTACTTCAAGAAAACAATTTTGATGACCCATCATCTACTGAACACTGGCCAAATTTGGTAAAATTTGAAATTTGAAAGTTGAAGGTATTTGCACAATTTCAGTGTTAAACCTCTCTATGACCCCCAAATGACCTTTGACCTACTTCAAAAGTACAAATTTGGTGACCCATCATCTAAAATTTCTGCCCAAATTTCATAATAATAATCTGACGTAACCCCTAAAAGTTGATGGCTTTTGCATGATTTCGCTGTTTGACCTCTCATTGATACCCGTATGACCTTCAAAAGTACAACTTTGATGACTCATTATCTAGTGATCACTCCTGCCAAATCTGATAAGACTCAGACATAACCACTAGGCAGTGAAGGCTTTTGTGTGATTTCACACTTTGACTGCTCCTGACCCCAAATGACCTTTGACCCACTTCCTGTTACCTCAGTTATCAAGCCCTTGATATGTGTTATAAACTTATCAACTTTGACAATGAAGAGTGAAAGAACCTGCAGACAGCAGCCTTTTAACCAATGTTGACATACAGAGACAGACAGACAGATGCATTGTCATAACAATAGCTAAACTTCTTGCCAGTAATTTAGCACAACCACATAGTAAGTTACTTGATCATCTCAAAAAATTATGAAAATTTTATGCTCCTCATTACCGTATGCCCCAAACACTTCATATCCAACAGGAAATACATTGTTGCAGGGTACAAGAAATGAGTGTCGTACAGTCCATAGCCCTATGGCTAGACAGCAAAAAACTGGACAATTTTCTCACCAGCCTGAACCATGGTGGGACTTAGGTGGTGAGCTCATTATCCTCATCTGCCTAAGAAGTCAAGGTCACCTACAGTAATTGAAATTTTGAACTTTATCTACATCGTATTGGTACTACAGCCCATTTTTCCTGCAGTTGGTTGGATTTTGTATGTAGTTATGCACTGTAGGACTAATAAATGAATTGTAGGACTGGGAACTGCTCACTGTTCGTGTCTCTATATTCTGACAAGTCTACATGCAGGTCAGTGTAAGGATAAGGGTTAGGTTAGGGTGAGAGTGTTAGAATTATATGTGTCAGGACATAGAGTCGCAGGAACGTGGTGGTGTAACCATGGGATCAGTGGGTGGTAGTACCAATAAACTGTAGTACCAATGGGAATAACGGGTTGTTATTTGTAATTATTAAATGCAGGAACAATGAGCTGTTGGACCATAGGTCAGTCATCACTGTGTTGCCGTGCTTGAAATATCAAGGGGGGGGGGGGGGTGACTTGATTTGAGGCTTTGTTGATTTGCTAGTTTAGTGTGGTCAGTTTAATTATATATGTCACTTCAATAGAAATGCTAATCCATTAGTTGGAAAGAGATTGTTGGACAAAGCACAGCTACAATACAAACAAATGTGACAAATGTACTGCTACATAATGAAGTGTCTCTGTGCAGACACTGAAAAGAGATTGTTGTCAGTGTGAACTTACATTTGTCAGAAGTATCTCGTACTGAAATTTCAGGCAGTGGTTACATTCAGGCCATATGGTTTAATTTTCTTAGAAAAATGATGTCTTGTGAAGATGATTACAGTATCTCATTCTCACAGTAGGAGAGCTTGAACTCTAAAAACTCTCACAGTACAAAGTGGATCAAAGTAATTGAGGTTTGAAAAAGTATTTGTATGGAAATAAGTTGTAGTTAAAACATTGGAAATTATGTATGATATGCATTTGTCCAGTTAATAAATAATTGAATAAACTTTATGTGATAAATTGTACATAAGAGCCATTATTTGTAACCCTTTATTGCATTTCTCAAAAGCCTTATGTGATGTGTTTCATTCCCTGTTTGAAAGGCCGTTAGGGGATGTGGGTGGATTTCCATCTCTTGTTTCTTTTTTGTGTTTTGTTTTGTTTTTGTAGCCAGGTAGTTGCATTTCTCTTTAAAGGCCAACATTTTACCTCTGTAGTACTTGAAGAATTTCATCAGAGCAAAACCATGTTATGTGTGTAAACCATTAAACATCATTTGTGAGAATATAGTTTAGCAGAATAGTAGGCCCAATGATCTGCAATTGCCAACATTTGATGACCTTATTATGCAAGACTTTTGGTTGTAGCATTTCTATTTTGAACTTGCTACCATTTTGTTCTTAACACTGAGTACTGAGTTATAAACTGCCCATCTCAGTTGACCTTTAAACCCATCATTTGCTGAGTATGAAACATTTGCATGCCATGTACAAGCTTTACCAAGCTTGCCACTTGCTCTTCTAGAGATATCATGCTAATGAGATTTCTAGATTTATAGTTTTGGTGACCTTTGACCTCAGAAATAATAGGGGTTATCTACAGGATAAAAAGTATCCATGTATTCTAATTATTAATTCATGGCTAGCAAAATTGTAGTGATTGCATACTTCATTAGGAAATGTTTCTTTGATCATTGTTGAATTTCAGAATGTCCTTGGGTGAGGAGAACCTCCCACATGGCATTTAGAGTTGTAAAATTTTCCAAATATTAAAAACTGCCCAAGTTCCATTAGCCCGCTCTATCCCCCTCCCTCAGTTGAAAAATGTTGAGACCATTTCCACAGGCAGAGAAGGTTCTCGAGTCCTACAGCTCTGCAGACTACAGGCTGTATCATGAACACTGATGACAATGTGATGTATTTCTCAAATTCATATAGCCTAAATGTGTAGACTTCATATAAAATTTGATGAAACGTGGGATTTGTTCACTTAATTCCCACGGCGAAAAATCAGGGAAAAGGAGGGGGTGTTACTGATGTTTAAGACAAATGCCAAACCAGTGCTACTTGTTATGCTTGTGGCAAATTATTTACCAAGTGCAAAAGTGGTCAGCTTTTGTAATGGTCTACACATTCCCATAGCTAGGTGCTAAGGTGGTTGTCCCCTTCCATCCTGTGCAGGTCTTGTGACCACTCTTCCATTTAGCAAACTGATTGCCAATGAATAAACCTGGTAAATGTCCAGCTTTATAGTACACAGGCTTCAAAGTGGTCCATCACAGATATATAGGTGGTTTTATAGGAAGGATACTGATGAATATATAGGGTTTGAATATATAGGGTTTTATAGGATTTTTCCAGGAAAATATAGAGTAAATGTAGGAATGTTACACACTAGCAGCTCTAATTATCTTCAAAATTCCTCAGAGTTGTGGATGGAGAAAACACAGTACCTTAGAAAACTAATAAACTATACTGTTTAAATGATACAAATGTGACTGAAAGTATCACAAGTGCGGGCCATGTGGCAGAACAGTGTGGTTCTACCATCAACATGGAATTAAGAAAATCACCAAAATATTTTGGTGGAAGGGAAAGGGCAAATCTCCTGACAGTGTTGTGTATCTGCATATTTTGACCCTGGAATAAAGTATCCATAAATGTTTAATATTATTTGTGCATACCAATAAGACACCAAACTTTGCAATATTTACATTTGAGAACAGGGAATGTGACCATGATGGTGCTTTGAATAGATGAGTAGTTAATGTGGACAATGAACTGTTGCTAATGTACTAAAGTACACACACAGAATTCACCTCAGCTGAAATAATAATGGGGTTGAGGTGAGGAAATTTTTGAATCTTTTGCTCCTTAAATACTGTAACAGGAAATGGTCTTTTAATACAACATTTTGCTATAACCTACACTGTATTGTTAGTCAATCTTGATAAGTGTGACATGTGGGTGATGACAGTAAGATCATAGGGCTGTGACAACTGTATGGTTGCTATGAACACCTTCAAACTCACTCCCCAGTGGCATAGCCAGAACTGTCTCAAGGGGGCCACTTAGTTTATTCTGTGATTGCCAGCATGGGGGAGGGGTCTAAGGGGAGGGGTGTCCCCCTCCCTTTTGAAATTTTTTTGAATGATTGGGTGACTTACATGCGATCTTGTGCTACATATGTTATCTTTTTGAAGTACAATTTATTTTCAAAAATTTACATATTTTAGGTTACTAAATTAAAGAAAAAAATAGCATCAGCAAAGGAGAGAGCCTAGGCATGGTCCAATGGTCATGTCCCCTAAAAATGCCACTGCTCACTTTGAATCTGTACAACTTGGCAGAACAGTGTAGTCCCCACATGTCAAGATGCCTACAGTGTTCAAAACTGTCTGTGCATTACCATACATAACATCTAAAATCTCACTTGAGGAAGTTACATGACAAAATTAGGGAAAAGACAACATTGCAAGTGCCCCCACTTGCAACCAATGATGGGCACTGCAGCACCAGATCCCATTCATGGATTAGATTTCCACTTAGGTCTGTTTGAAAAATTGATGTGGCATCCAGAGACCTGCGGTAGAGCTTCTTGTGGAGTTTAGGGAAAACCTTAGAGATCTGCACATTGTAAACTTGTAACCATTACAGTGAGGCTCTTAATTTTCTCAAAGCACTAAGATCTTTTTCTTTAGGGGAAAATTGTAATTGTACAACACTTTGAACAATCAACTGATCTAATGGCTAATTCAGTTTGAGGAAGGATAGTAGATGACAGGGAAAATACTGGTATTTTGAACCATTGTACTACAATATTTTGAATTAAAGAAATAGTTATATCACAGACCAGCTACCTGCATGTGCATGCAAAGCATAGGTAAGGGTTTTAAAATGTGGAGGACTGCATGACTATAGGGAATGCCAGGCAAAGGACTCTAATCCACCCCCATGACAATACCACTACAATTCCCTCAAAAGAGATGAAACCATGGAGTACTTAAAATCACAGGTGTGAGAGTGGAACGTTTATGGGTGGTGAAATAAGTGTTTATTAGTGCCCTGTGTAGTTTCATATAAGAATATTTCTGAATCCAATAATTGGTCTTTGTGTACTTGCATCTAATTAAGATACTTGGCATCTATATACTGCTATCTGACTAAGACACTCTCTCAGTCTATGGCAGCTATCTTGGAAAAAGAATACATCTGAAAATTTCACCCCAAAACACAAAATAAAAGTTTTTTGCCAAGGTAAGAAAAATATAGGAGAATATAGGACAACAAGCCCAAAATCATACAAACATAGGAAATATAGGATTTTGGGGAATTTATAGGAAATATAGGATCACTTTGAAGCCTGAGTACATGCTTATTCCCCTGAACTCCTGGCAGGGAGCCTAAGTTTATAGCCTTAATTCCCACCCAGTATCCATGGTACCTTCTTCAACTAAATGTTTTCCACCTCCATAACCCTATCTTTTTGTTATAAGAATGCCAAGAAGCATGGAAATTTTCTAAACTTCACATTCCCTATGAGAAAACTTATATCTTCACTTCAAAAGTCAAAATATTACACAAAGATAACAACAAATAACAAATAATTGCTCATCAATGTGAGGGAATAGCAATCACCTCTGCTTGTTTCAACTTAAGTTTCAGTAACAAAAACAGTTACTTTGTCAGGTAATATCTCGACAATGACCCCACAGTTCTTAGATTTATTTCCTCTCACATATCAAAACTAAATACTTTAACTGTTTTGTTAAAGATAAATCTTTCTTTCAGCAAAAACCATACCTGATATACAATAAATCATTTTAAAAATGAAAGATATGTATATAAAGTTCCAACAATTTCACTGGTATATCTTCTAATCAGAAATACCTTAAAATCTTACAAGTGAATTTTGCCTCAGTTTTGCATTCAGCTAAGCATTTATTGCACAAAACATTCTCATGTCTTATATTCATATCAAGTATACATATTACTCTATGAAAATAACCACTGTATGGCAACCTTCAACAATATTACATTAGCCCCCACCTTACCCCATCCCCTACAAAAAAGGCAAAACCATAATCACAAAAAGACACTTTCCAATTATGTTAGCAATAACTACTATTTACATGCCTACAAATATAGAACAAATTTGAACATTTGGTACCATTTTCTATGTGAACAAAAAAGTAAACAGTTTTCTTCTCAAGCTTCATTTTGCTATGGAAAAGATCAATTCAGACAGAAAAACTTGCAAAATAATGTCTCATGGCCATGAAAATTTGTAAGATTCCAAACCTTTAAATCTTAAATGCTTATGAATTGAAAATATCTTTCCAGTTTATGTTTAGTACCTCAAACTTGAAGTACAGAGAAACTTTACCATACTACCTATAATCACTTCATGATACAACAAACAACTATTTGTTGAATTACATCATGGACATTTCAAACACAGGATACTGTCTCAAGGGGTGAAAGGGGGGAGGGGGACTAGCTGACAGACATGGTTTGATTCCCTTGTCTGAAATGAAATAAGTATCAATTTAATTTTATTTTGTAATCATCCCTTCCCCCTCAATGAATATGAAACATGCACAAGTATTACAAGAAGCACAAAATATCACAAAATTTAGGAGTTAAATATGAAAGGCTTGCACAAATAGACCTCAACTACTTTTCAAGTGCACACATGTACTGTAAGTTTTTAACAATTTATGTAGATGAATAATCAAAATACAGCTTCAAACTGGTTGAATGTAAACATTTCATTCCATCTGATTTCAACATAATCTATCATAAAGTAGTTCCAGGCATTTATTGTGTTATACTGGGTTGAAAGGCAATGTGTATTCTTTGTTGCTGGCAATCCACCTAGTATGGCTTATCTGAAAATACAAAAATAGAAAAGCTCATAAATTTGATAAAAATTGTACATTTGAAAGTGAAGGGACAAGGATAATGTAACTATTGCTGTTGGCATCTTCATGATTAAAGGGAAATACTGTGTTTACATTTTCTTGACATGGAACAGACAAAAAATCACTGTCATCATTCTTAACCAAATCTCACCCGTAAACATTGGGAATAGCTTCCTTACCCAAAACAGTATGCATATGGTAGTTATGAATGTTGCATCATTTGAAAATTTGAAAGTATGGATGAACAAATAATTTATGAGGGACAATTAATATCTTTCCATGAGAACATTATTTCATCATAACAGGGTTACTTAGCTACCTCTGTTTTGAATCGCTTATCATTCTCTATAAATCATGGTTTTAAACAAACCAAAATTTTTATTACCATAAATACAATATTTCCCCTTAATTAGAAAAACTTAAAGAACTGAAATGTGAAATGAGAAGACTGTTCACGTGAGTCTTGATAAGCAGCCATCAGATTGGCTATCTCATCTACAGGACCTCCTGACTCAAGTCTTACCACACACATTCCAAACATAATTGCTTCCAAGAGTAATTCATTTTGCAAAAGGTATAGCTACATGGTGTTGACTAATATGAGCACAATGATGGTACCATTGTGCTGTAATGTGTGGTTATGTTCTCTAATAAGTACACTCTCCACAAGCAATGCACAGTCACACAAATCCTCACTGCCTACATGAAGCCAAGAATGCTTTGCACACATGAAATCATGTATGGCATGTTTATACATTTCTGTAAACACTGTCAATCATAACAATTATATCCTTTTCCATACAAGAAACAGCGATCTGCTACCAAAAGAACAAGACAGATAACATCCTGTAGTTAATTCACAGATGAAAGTCTATACAGCAGACACCACCTCCAAACTTTGCATAATACTCTTCACAAATGACCCCACAGACAGACAATACACCTAGCCTTGAACATAAGTATATATTGCAGTATTTTAGTTTATACACTTCTAGAAACTCATAAAACAGTACTCTTGACTCCTGGTATAGTGAGCTCACATTTTGGACAATATGTTTTATATGGAATTTCAGAATGGAAACTTACATTTAGGTTTAGGAGGTAACTCAACTTCTTCAGGTATCTGTAAGGGAGAGAAAATTGGAGAGAATGTTTACTCGAAGTCAACAAAGAACAGAGAAAATACCTTTAAAAGTATACAGGCTGAATGCAGATAATACCAGCTCAAGGCTATATAGAGAACAGTTGCGATTGCAAAGGTAATGGTTGATGATGGAGAGGTATACATCTTTGTAAATGGATTGTGGAATGATTAAAAACTGTTTCTTCACAAATGGATAATAGCAGCTGTATTAGGTCATATTGTTTACATACTGACCACACAAGGTCTGTGGCCAAAGATAAAAATGTGGTTAATAAGTCAAAAAGCAACTTACAATATAGATCTCTTGGACAGATGTTAATGCCACATCTGGATCCTCACACAACAACAACGCCCTAACCTATGAAAAAGAAGAGAAGATCAAGGATGTGACGAAAGTGTACTTTCTGAGAGTGAGGACATTTCCCTTTATTTAAACAAGTTGAACAGATTTAGTGGTTAGAAAAGGTGGCAGGGAATAGGGTGGAATGACCTGTAATCTACTTTTAATTGTGTATTTTGATTTGTCTAGACTAAATTGAGCAGAATTGCCACTGGGGGTATGCATAACTCCACCAAACAAACTTACTTTTAATACTATTACTTTACTTCACTTTTAATATTATTACTTACACCTTCACTGAGACAATTTCATCAGAGTTTTAGACTGAATCAAACTATAAAGATGACTGTCATTACAAACATTGTTAACCTACACAGTGTGGCACAACGTAACTTTTGATTTGAACAAACAAAACCACTTCACTATATATGGAACAAAGACAACACTTAACTTCACTACAGCAAGTTGCTAGGCTTTGTGCCAATGAAAAACACAATGAGAGAAGAGGTAGATTGCCCCATCGTATTACATCCCAATATTAGGGAATTTCCCTGGAATACCCACCCAGATGAATTCTTTGTAATGAGTGCTTTTATCAGTACACTGATGAAATTTCCCATGGGAAATTTTAATTCCAGTCTGCTCTAAGCCTACGAGCACTGAATATAATCATTTTAAGGCAACAATGAAAGTAAGTATGCTGCATGTAGTAATGTATCACACAAATTATCCAATTCCTGTAGTATATCTACAAACCTGACAAAAACGATGATCCTTCTGTTATTTCGTTTATCAATGCAAGTGCCCCCATTATTGATATAAGTTACATATCTTCCTGCTGGCTAGACCAGTTATATACAGTGAACAGGATAAGGGAAACAGGAAAAACATTCTTACTCGCATGCATAGTAAAACAGATGAGTGGTCCTCTGTTTGTCAATGACTTAGGAATATGTAAAAGGAAGTTGGGGATGGGGGGTGGAGGATTTGAATCTCTGGGCATTGTTTGATTTCGAAGAGGGAATTTTATCATCTACCATTGGGCTTGAGTTGTAATTTTGTTTTCTATTGCTAGTTTAGGAAATAGGTCTAGAGCATTTCACCTGATAATATTTATGCATTTAGGCTTCAACTGGATGGGAAAAATAACAAAATTTGACCTGTTGGGATGTGAGAGATATTTATTGGGGGTAGTGTCTGCATGCAGGAACATAATAAAATCATAGGGGAGGTGGCAAGACTTGTTGGAGAGAATCTCATCAATTAAGTTCAGAACATCCCGGGCAGAGGAACTGTAGCCTCAGTCTAGTTCAGTTTCGTCTAGTTTATCCAGTTTAGTTATGTTTCTGAGTTATTTTTTTAAGCCACGACCTGCAATTTTACTTCTGTATAGCTTTTGTGATTTATCTTGCACTGAATTTGTAAGTTTAAACATGGACAAGTAACCTTACACAAAATAATCTTGTTTTTCTTTGCATTTCTTGTCTGCACGTGTTTTGGGATTTACAGCCTGTATTTGTACACAGTTTGATTCAAGATCCTGACACCTTCCTCCTGGACAAGCCATTGACCCATTAAAATACCACAACTGAGCCCAAGGATTCTGACTCCCACACCCCCAGAATATTTTTGTTACAATATATATCAAAGAGAGTGCTGAAAGGCTAGACAGAATGCAGCATTCATGGAAGAAGTAAATTATAGAGGGCACCATTCATGAAGGATAACATTAATGAGGACCAGTAATGATAAAATGAAGAACATAACCAATAAATGGAGAGCATAAAATGATAAAAGAATGTGAAAACTTACCTCTAAATTACCAATCCCATGAACAAGGAACAGGACAATGCCCTGCAAGTAAAAAAAAAAATTATTAATAACAAAATGTAACCTTCACTTTTTCTACTTTTCATGCTGTTATAAGAAATGGTTAACAACAGGGAAACCTTAAACACCATTTCTCTTCTATAATAAAACTAGGCACTTCATTTCAATCACTAATTAAACCACATCCATATACTCTCCATCAACTGGTGCTCTCTAGTTACATACTTTTTGCTATGGTATGTCATATCGCAAGTGGAAACAGTAGTGTGAAGGAACTCCACCACACTGGATGCACATTTGATCAGCTAGTTACCGATTAAACAAGTATATATTAGCCGATGGTGTCTTTTGTTTATTCTGAACCAAAGTGAAACATAAAGCCTTTAATAAGTTCCGTTTTGTGTGGCTATGGACTTGGCAGTATTAAAGCAAATTAAAACTACTTAGCTCACAGTTCATACTTACAATGAAGTGCATGAACAGACATGTAATAATATAACAACCTCTACACTAAACATTATAATACGACACAGATAAACCAGAATTACACCAATTTATTCACAGAGCCACTTTTGTGACTGGTAGTGGATTTTAAGGTATGACAGCTTAAAAAGTTGGCCATAATTGATCCATTGTACTTAACAATGACAAGGCCGGGGTATACATGATTCCCTATTTAATGTTTATAAACATACCTTAGAGGTCAAATATAGTTCCCTTAATTTGAGTTATAATACCCATTTATCCTTACTCATGTTATACTCAGTTATCCTTTAAACCATTTGACAATGGTTTTGTTATTAAACTTTTACATTCAGGCAGAATAACTCCTTGGTTTACCTTCTATATTGAACATTGATGCTCTGAAACCTACAGAAGATATTTAAAGATATTATTAAACACTTACCAGGAATGTAAGCATAAAAACAAAGATGTATTGTATCCACATAACTTCTCCATAGAGTCCCTTAGACCCAAAAGCCCAGGCAAAGAAATAATATCCTGTCAAGAGACAGGTAGCAATGACACTGGATCTGTGTGGAGGATTGGTATTTAAGTTATGTAAAACAGTATCTTTCCTCCAAAAAGCCTACATTAAGTATAGTAACCCACATTGTACTTTCTGACTCCTAAGAACCTTGTCTGGTTCACTAGTTAACAGATACCATTCCAAGACCCACCAAGCCTAAATTAAGGCTGGGCCATACTTCAGTATAGAGCTATAAAGCTGCACATTTCAACTCTGAGCTATATATGTCTGTGATTGGCCTGGAAGAGAAAGGGATGACCATGTTTGATTCTTACAGCTTTATAGCCTGTGAAATGTTGGAAGTATGTACCATTCTTAAAGGGAAAATGCAGTCACCCCTATCAGAATTAGTATTCCCCATCATCCTAATTCATGAGTGGCTCTTTTTGATCAAGTGACATTATTTTAGTTATGAAATTGTTAAATTCATGGAGAATACCTCCTTTCTTTTATCTTTCATTTGTAATATTTCTGTTCAAAAACATCTTCAGAGGTACTTGTAAGGCAGATCGGAGATCTGCAGGAGTTTGTGGGTGGGAGTTTGCTGGTTTTTCAAAGCAAAGTTTGGGGTGACTGCCTATTACCTTAACAGATTTTCTGGCAATCTCAAGACATTCATATCACCCTTATGGTCTCAGTTTTGACTGACAGCATAATTTTTCTGAAAATGACCTGGCTAGGATATACATATGCCACTACAGAATAAAAGAGATATGTTAAAGGGAAATATTACATTTGCAGTACAGAATATATTCATACTTTTCACTTTCATATACAGGCATGGAATAATAGGCAAATCAAAATAAGGCACATGGGTAACTTTATTTTCATGAAAGAAGATCCTCACAGAAATAAAGTCACTGATTTGTAGGACTGAATAATTTTTTCGCACAAAACTTTAAAATTTTCAAATGATGCAACATCTGTGCTCTTGTTATATGTAATATTTTGGGAAGTAAAGCTATTACCATGTTTATTTGTAGAAATGAATGGTTTTAATAATAATTGTTAAAGCTACTTCATGTGTCATGTAAATGCATTATATAGTAAATATGTCCCTTTACAACTGCGTCAGTCGCCGGTTCTAAAATACAAAATTACCAAAAAACAGTTCCTGATGAAAACTTTGGTTTTTCCTAGTCTTCAAATCCACCAGTTAATACAGCCTTCATATACAACCTAGATGCCTTGTAACACAGGCCATTTATTCAACTTATTTAGGAAAAACTTCATAACAGAAATACCAGCTACCTGAAAGCACCCTTCCTGTCCTGTCTCTTAATGTGTATATCGTAGAACCTAGCCACCACAAGGAGCAGACACACTGATAACTGTAAAAAATAAAAGCAATGGTGTTCATAAAGACATCTAATATTTTGAAATCTGGATGCCAAACCAGAGACAGATGGGGTTCAAAAGATGAGAAAAGTTACATACAGACATCATCCCTTCAACCACATTAATTTCATGAGAAACCCATCTTGCTACAAATAGCTCACCAGCTTCCGTTCTCCACTGCACCAATTGCCTAGGGGTAAACAGTTATCACCCATGCCATGACATACAATACAGCTGAGGTAAAGGCAAGGATGTGATTGACATGAGCCAGAAGAACAAGTTCCAGAGAGATGTGGTGAGCTCCCTTCAGAATGGATTGCACAGCCACAGAACAGGAAGTTATCATGGCAACCTGTATTACTTTTTGGTCTACCATTGCAGACTGCATGATAACTACCCCGCTAACACAAAACGTTTTTAAAACGTGTAAAGTGGTGTTATAAAACGTTTTATAACACCACTGGCACGTTTTTAAAACGTTTTGTGCTAGCAGGGTAGGATGCCAGGAAATACAGAATAAAGAAAAATGTGTAATTTGGAAAGACTAGCCACTGTTGACATACCTATCCAATTCAAGACATTGTTAGCATCTGAGTGAAAAAGAATCATTCTTTGGTGATGGAAAATGGCCCTAAGTTACAGGGTCAGTAATCCATACTGCACTGACATACAAGGTTTACAAAGAGCCTTTCAGGGCAGTCAGAAGTACAGCACAGTCAAAACTATGATCATATGCACCTATTCAAAGGAAGTTTTACCAAGCAAATCTAAAGCAAAAGCTAATTCACACGCCAACTGCTGGTATTCAAGGGAGTTCTGCTGATGAAAATCAGTCAAAATATATCGATTGTTTATACAATCAATAATAACATGTTTGCTGTACAATTTACTTCTTCAACTCCAACTTATGTTCCCATTTTCAAATTTTTTTCTTTACGTTAGTCTGTATTTGTAACAAATTTTTAAACCTCACTGCCTGTAAATTTCAGTAAGTTTGTAAATTTTTGTTCATGTTGTGACATGTATACAACATCTTTTCATATGCAGAGGAAAATTTTTCAAAAATTTATGAGCCACCAGCTTAATGAATGATGAGCATAACTACTTACCACTATGCCAACTATGAATGGTAAATAGAAGGCCCACAGAATGCCATCCAGGGGAGTCAAGAAACAACTGCAAAATGAAAATACAACTGGGACTATTCACAGACTGTTAGTGAGCACATAATCATGCTCTAGCTTTAAACTCATGAGAATGGGTTTGAACTCAGTCACTTCCCAAATATTTGAAAATTAAGCTTGATTCTACTCCAAACTGTACTAGTACATACAAAAAAGCTACTGAATCTCATACTTACAACTAGAGACACTAAACTTGAGCTCATGACACTGTACTCAAACTTCAACCCTGGTATTAATTCACACTTTCCAAACTGCAGAATGACACTAATACTGGTGTTTCTGGACATAAATTTGTATTTACTGTGTCAAATGTATATGAGCTCTTTACTGATATACCAGTGAACCATATTCACTCTTTCCGTACACTATCTAACAGTGGATCTGAACACTTATAAAAATAATATATAAGTATGATGAATATATCAGATGAATATATCTGATGATAACAATGTCTCCATTTGGAGGTAATCAGAAAAATCATGAAGAGTGCAGTAGGTACAGAATATGTAATTTTAGTTCAAAATAAAACACATAAGCAGTCATTGTTTCTTTTTTATTGGATTTTCAAATATTACCATGCAAAAGGAGGGATTATGTCCACATACAGTCAAGTTGTTTCTTAACACTTACACAATGGCCACTGTCATTTTTGTCATTTAAAGGGCAAATGCAGGTACCCTATCTGAAGAAGCATACCCCCTCCCCCCCTCCCTCCCTCCTTTTTTTAATCATGTAACTTGTTCACTTCATGCAAGTCAACTCTTCAAGTATTTCTCTTCTATTAGCCCTGTTTTAAACATGGTATACCACCTAGGGGGCTAAGGGTAGTCCTGAATAGGTGCTTTACAAAAATGAAAAGAATACAATAGGTAATTGTCCATACTTTTTAAAAATGGTGCTTTTAGGTAAAACAAATGGCAAAATGGAAAAACAGGAAGAAACAAAATAAGAAAATTTTCTATTTTTATTGAACATGGAATATTTACGTCCTGAAACATCATGAAAGATACTGAAAGGAAAATAAAAGGAAATTTGTAAGATTTAGCTGATGTTTTGAATTAATGTTGGCAGACTGCTTACTTCCCCTTTAAAAATTTACAGATAGGCTGAACTGCTTTTTAAATCTCAACTTTCATCCTTTTTATGATAATGAAAACTACTACCCTGGTGTTTGATGTCAAATCCATGAATTTTACTAACCTAGTGGCACCATTTCACCTTCTTTTTCTTGACAATAACAGTGCAATGAAAATTAAATAAGTTTATATGCTGATAACTGCAACTCATAATTTTAAGTTGAAGCCACACTCACATTCCACTTCCAAGCTGATGGTGAGGTTGGATACCGGCAGCAACAGTTGTAGCTACTACAAGGGTTGGCAGACCTGAAGTAAGGGTAAGAGAAATAGGCAAGGTGGTATCTACATGACATCATCAATTAAACTTATCAAAATATTTTCTTAGGTCTATCATTAGTACCTCCACCATATATGAACAAACCTAACACTATGTACATTACATAATGACAAACAAGAAATTAAATCCATCTCACATTACATATAGATTTAAAACGATAATGAAATTTTTTGCTGGAAGAGTAATGTAAAATGGTACTTCTTTCTTCATCAACTCCTCTGTTGCGAAGCCAATGTGCCTACAGGAGTCCTGTTTATCTCATACAAACTGAAAACCTCAGGAGTTTTGGTGAAAAGAGGACATGCTTTACTTCAATCTAATCTCCACGAGCACAAAGTGAATGCTAACATCTTTCCATGCAATCTCAAAGAATTTTAATTCAAATGCAAAGAATTAATATAGCAGTGAAATTTGAATAGATGTTTCCCTTCTGTGCTACTGTTGGGAAGAAAGAAGGTGATCTCCTAGGGAAGAGAGGGAGTGTTGTCTTAAAGCGTACCTAAAGTCTAAAATTTCAAAAATATATGTTACAAAGCTTGAAAAATGCAGCCAGATGGTCCAACTCCTATCTTCACAGAACATTCCTGAGCCGAGATATAAAATGATGAAGCTTATTCACCCACTTTCAAAATGTTTGATTGCACAATAATTTGTGATGTCATTCTTGTACTACTCAAATTACAGTCTTTGTTGTTCTTTGTTTTATCGAAAGTCACTGCACCTTGTGCCAAAATGTGATTACTGTCTTACTGTTATAGGGTCACTTGGCTATATAAATCCTCTTGGTACAACATATCATGCAAGGGAACTGTAATTGTTTCAAGGTCCTATAAACATCTTCATTTCAAAAGGAAACAAAAGCAGTTCATGTGAGTTGTACAAGAAGGACTTCACAAATTATTGTGCAATCGACTATTTCAAATTAAGTGAATAAATTTCAACATTTTATATCTCAGCAATGGAGTAAGCTATGAAAATGGGAGTTGGATGAATGTAATTCATTTTCCAAACTCTAAAATATATGTTCTTGTAATTCTAGACTTTCGGTCCACTTTACGAGAGCACATAGTGTCCAAGAGAAACAGGGGTGTTCATTTCACAAGATAAAAACTACCTAAATGACAAACAAAATGGATGGAAGGAATGCACATGAGCAATAAACTCCTTTCACATTCAAAGGTGATGTGAATGGCTTGTGACTTAATGTTGAAACAAATAATTTCTTAATAAGTACTAATAAATAAATTTCACACATAATATAGCAATTACCCCATGCAGTGGCATAGTAAATCTTGAGCCTATCATCACACTGACTGAAATTCTTTTTTTCTGTAACTTCAAGTCCTTTGTAAGAATCTTCAGCAAGCTGAAGAGCTTCCACTGTGATCCAGATCAGTACAGCGAGGGCAGCATACTGGAACAGCATTGCACCTATATTACAGATGGCCTGTGAAGGTGCAGTAAAAAAGTGTTAACTGCTATTTTAATACATGCTTGAAAACCCAAAAAACTTCCAGAAAGTTTTCATGACCAAATTATGCAACCAGAAAGCCAAAAGGCTTCGTGATTCCTTGCCGAAAGGGGGGTGCTTTGTTACATTGAGGTTCATCCATCAAATTTATACTTCTCTACTTCATTATTTTCTATGATGTGGTCACAATTTCACCCCTGCTCACATCAGCTCATGCCACATGACCTTTGAACCAAAACTTGAATAACCAAAAAAATGAAAAAAAAAAACAAAAAAAAAAGGGTTTTCGGACTTCTACCTCTGGTGACCTTGAATGACCTTTGACCTCTGCGAAAAACAATAGGGTTCTCCCCTTGGCATGACAAATCTACATACCAACTATGAAAACCGTCTGTCATTAATATCTCAAAATATCACGATTACAAGGTTTTTGGACTTCCACCTCTGGTGACCTCGAATGACCTTTGACCTCTGCCAAAAACAATAGGGTTCTCCCCCTTGACATGACAAATTTACATACCAACTATGAAAAGTGTCGGCCATTCCTATCTCGAGATACCAAGATTACAAGGTTTTTGGACTTTGACCTCTGGTGACCTCGAATGACCTTTGACCTCTGCCAAAAACAATAGGGTTCTTCCTCTCAACATGACAAATCTACATACCAACTATGAAAAGTATCGGTCATTCCTATCTTGAGATATCGCGATTACAAGGTTTTTGGACTTTGACCTCTGGTGACCTCGAATGACCTTTGACCTCTGCCAAAAACAATAGGATTCTTCCTCTCAACATGATTAATCTACATACCAACTATGAAAAGTATCAGTCATTCCTATCTTCAGATATGGCGATTACAAGGTTTTTGGACTTTGACCTCTGGTGACCTCGAATGACCTTTGACCTCTGCCAAAAACAATAGGTTTCTTCCTCTCAACATGACAAATCTACATACCAACTGTGAAAAGTATCGATCATTCCTATCTTGAGGTATCGCGATTACAAGGTTTTTGGATTTTGACCTCTGGTGACCTCGAATGACCTTTGACCTCTGCCAAAAAATATAGGGTTCTTCCTCTCAACATGACATGTCTATGTACAAACTATGAAAAGTATCGGTCATTCCTATCTCGAGATATTGCGATTACAAGGTTTTCAGACTTTGACCTCTGGTGACCTCGAATGACCTTTGACCTCTGCCAAAAACAATAGGGTTCTTCCTCTTGACATGAAAAATCTACATACCAACTATGAAAAGTATCGGTCATTCCTACCTCGAGATATTGCGATTACAAGGTTTTAGGACTTCCAACTCTGGTGACCTCGAATGACCTTTGACCTCTGCCAAAAACAATAGGGTTCTTCCTCTCAACATGACATATCTACATACCAACTATGAAAAGTATCAGTCATTCCTACCTCGAGATATCGCGATTACAAGGTTTTCAGACTTTGACCTCTGGTGACCTCGAATGACCTTTGACCTCTGCCAAAAACAATAGGGTTCTTCCTCTTGACATGACAAATCTACATACTAACTATGAAAAGTATCGGTCATTCCTACCTTGAGATATTGCGATTACAAGGCTTTAGGACTTCCACCTCTGGTGACCTCGAATGACCTTTGACCTCTGCCAAAAACAATAGGGTTCTTCCTCTCAACATGACATGTCTACATACCAACTATGAAAAGTATCGGTCATTCCTAACTCGAGATATCGCGATTACAAGGTTTTCAGACTTTGACCTCTGGTGACCTCGAATGACCTTTGACCTCTGCCAAAAACAATAGGGTTCTTCCTCTTGACATGACAAATCTACATACTAACTATGAAAAGTATCGGTCATTCCTACCTCGAGATATTGCGATTACAAGGTTTTTGGACTTTGACCTCTGGTGACCTCAAATGACCTTTGACCTCTGCCAAAAACAATAGGGTTCTTCCTCTCGACATGACATGTCTACATACTAAACTATGAAAAGTATCGGTCATTCCTACCTCGAGATATTGCGACTACAAGGTTTTTGGACTTTGACCTCTGGTGACCTCGAATGACCTTTGACCTCTGCCAAAAACAATAGGGTTCTTCCTCTCGACATGACATGTCTACATACCAAACTATGAAAAGTATCGGTCATTCCTATCTCGAGATCTCGCGATTACAAGGTTTTTGGACATCGACCTCTGGTGACCTCGAATGACCTTTGACCTATGCCAAAAACAATAGGGTTCTTCCTCTCAACATGACAAACCTACATATCAAATATGAAAAGTATCGGCCATTCCTATCTCGAGATATTGCGATTACAAGGTTTTTGGACTTTGACCTCTGGTGACCTCGAATGACCTTTGACCTCTGCCAAAAACAATAGCGTTCTTCCTCTTAACATGACAAACCTACATACCAAATACGAAAAGTATCGGTCATTCCTATCTTGAGATATCGTGATTACAATGAGTGTCACAAACACACATACACACACACAAGATTTCTTAGCCAAAATATCCAAAATGCGCTACAATATACTGTACCGTACACTTGGAGTCAAAGTTCCTTTGAAGCTCCAAACCTGCCTATTTTCCAGCGAATTTTTCAATTTATGCCACCATACTGCTGGAAGCAATATAATGTTGCCAATCATGGGATATGCTCCGTTTTGACGGAAGCTTGATACATATGCCTGTATGAAGAGTATCCATATCTTGTGCACACACCTACATATCTGTACAGGTTACAGTACAAGTACAAGACTCTTGAAAATTTTGGAAACCCTTCAAACTTTGGGGGGATGCTCGAAATAGAAAGCTGAGAGTTTCGGGACTCTTGAGATTGTAAGGCTAATGACAACGCTGACATCCCTCACAGTTACCCTTTTTGAGAGGCTGTTTACAAGCAGAGCATCACAAACACACACAGACACATATACAAAACTAGGTCTAGGTACCCTAGGCTAGGCTAGGGCCTACCTAGACCTGCACTTCATTAGGCCTAACTTACGAAGTGATTAGTAGCCTATGTAGACCCTATGTGATGCAACATCTGTGGGTCCTACACTCCTACGAGAACCCATATGGCACAACCAGCGGAAACGAAACAGCCGCTAACACGAACTCACAGACCACAAACCACCATCTGTGGCAATCATACTGTACCTACAAACCTCTGTCAGGGCCTAAGCTTAAATGTACATATCCAACACACTTATAAAAACAACACAAACAGCAGTATAGGCCTACACTAGGCCTAACTTTAGGCCTAGAACCCATTCCATGCATACTTTACTACTTCTTCCAAAGTCTCTTCGACTCTCCAGTGAAGCGCCAAGGGGCGAAACCAAATGTTACTCTCTAAGTTCCTAACAGTAATGTTCAAAAAATGTCTAAAAATTCTGGTTTATAAAAGTGATCCTGTTTTTTTTAAACATCCTATCAAACTGCTAAATCTTGTTACAAGGACGGTCACACTATTGTATGCTAAAATAAATAGCAAGCACTGCTGTTCAATTGTGACATAGTATACCCATAGGCCTAGCTATGCTTATGTTCATACAAGCACTTAGGGCCCCAAAGTTAGGCCTAGGCCCTAGCAACAATCACTCCAGCAACACATGTAGGCTAGACGTGTTATTCTCTGAAACATGCATGCAACCTTTGATCGTGAATAGCCTAGACCTAGCGTTAGGCCTAGTTCAGGGGACAGAGTGTATGTGAGACTGAGAACTAGCCAGATTGGAAAGTTTGCCCTGCGCGGGGGATTTATCCCCACGCAAAAATATGAATTTCGAAGTTGCCAGCCGCGCTGTTTAACAACTGACAACTGCAACCGCGCAAACTTGTTGGCAGCAACCAAGCAAGTTAGCTGGGAAAGGCAATTTCCTGCAATGTAGGAGGTAGTTTTGGCTTAAATTTTCTTGCCATGTTCCGTGCCAACTCATGGTGGCGCTCCGCTTAGACAGTATCGGCCGCGCAATTCTCTTGGCCATTATTAATATCCCCCGCGCACCATTGCAAGCTTTCCAATACCTAGGCTTGCACTATATTAGGCCTAACTTACACATGAAAAGTGTATTAGGCCTATGTAGGCCATATATGATAGGATGTCTGTGGGTCCTATACTCCTACGAGAACCCATGTTGCAGCAGAACCAGTCAAACCCAAACAGTCGCTAAGTTGGTAACACAAACTCACATCGATCACAAACCTCTGTCAGGGCCTAGGCTTAAATGTAGGCTACATATCCAACACACTTCTTACAACACAACAAACAGCTGCTCAGTGCTGGCCTAGGCTACTGTAGTACATAGGCTAGGCCGAGCTTTAGGCCTTGGGTCTACTCCCTACTTTTTCCCCAAGTCCCTTCCAATCTCTGGCAAAGGGGCAAAACAAACGTGACTCTTGAAGTTCATAACAGTAACGATAGTGTTCAAAAAATATCTTTAAATTTTGGTTCAGCCTATAGGCCTACAACTTACAAGTGATCTTGGTTTTTTTTTTCAAATATTCCATCAAACTGCTAAATCTTTCATTGTGAATGGTCTAGGCCTAGTTCAGGGAACAAAATGTATGTGAGACTGAGAATCATAGGCCTGCACTACATTAGGCCTAATATGAAAAGTATAGGCTAGGCCCTAGGCCTAGTAGCATATGTACGGCTTGTTGATCGTATTTAGGCCTACTACGATTCGGCTGCGCTAATATGAAAGGTATAGGCTAGGCCTAGTACTAGTAGCCTTGGCCTAGCTCTAGGCTCGTGGGCCTAGGGTGCCTTGTTGGTAACACCAGATCACATCCATCAATAACCTCAGTGAAAGGGTAGGCCTAGTTAGGCCTAGTAGGCCTAGTCCGCAGTCTGCTGACCTAGTATTTGGGAACAAAGTGTACGTGAGAACTAGGCCTATACCTAAACTGGATATCCAACACACTTCTTAAAACGCAACAAGCAGCAGAAGGCCTAGGCTAGACTAGTACTGCGTTACCTAGGCTAGGCTAAGCCTAACTTTACGTTTAGGCCTAGGCTAGGACCTACTCCGTACTGTACTGTATGTAGGCCTAGGCCCTAGTCTACTTCAGAGACCAAACGCTACTCCCGAAGGTCTGCTCCGTAAAGGAGCTACGAATACGAAAACAGACCAACCTCTCGAAGGCCTAGGCCTAAGCCTGTATATTCTTGAAAAAGAACAAATAGGGCCTAGGCCTACTGCACAAGATCCTAGTGTCGAAAGGCTGTAAATGTATGCATCCATTCAGGTCGTAAAGTGGTGAATCACTGCATTTTTTTTCTGTAGTACGGAGTAGCAGACAACATGTTGAGCTACCTGTGCTGCAGAAAAAAAGACAGGTGAATTCACCTGTCAAATGGAAGTTGCAACGCAGCATATGTACGGCTTGTTGATCGTATTTACTACGATTCAGCTGCGCTAGCTACAGATGTAAAGTGACTGTATGATGGCACAACCTAACAAGGCCACTCTAAGCAAGTTTTCGTTTTTAAAAAAGAAGACAAAAGAATGTGAATCTGTTTGTACCTGAAAAAGTTTTGGCGGACTTGACCTTATTTGAGAGCTATAAATCTTTACCACAGATTTTTCCTTTCAAGAGATACCATTACGACAAGTTCAGCGTTTCCAGCTGTAGTGATTAGCTTTAGCGCCCTCATTTTCAAATGTACTTTTCCTCGGCATAGTTGCATAGTTTATGTTAATTAGGCCAGCATTCTACAGCTGCTGAGTAGCGCACATACAACTCGCATTCTTGTTTACACTAAGTATGCGCCATAGTCTGCAGATACAACACATCACTGCAGCACTACTGGATCGCCTTCAGCAAAGCCTATAGTCTCGCTTCATCAACCAGCCATTTTGAGACGACATTTTCGAGACGGCATTAGCTTGCAGAGAAGACAAACAGGTACCGTAGGGTACTTAGCATTGCGGATAACATTATATTACAGTTATCGCTTCCATTTTACTACAGTTATCGGAACTTATCGCTTCGGCCTTATTTCATTTAAACACGTTCACTTGCATTGTTAGCGCCGCAAGGTGCACGGGAATAACAATTAAGTCATCGCGTGTGTATAGGCCTTACGTACACCATCCTAACAAGTAACTAACTGTAGGCTTTACTAGTCAACCACATAGGCTAGCTTATTAGCTTAATATCTGGATCTAGGCCTAGCCCTGCAGCGTCACAGATTGCAGTAATCTCTGGTAGGCAATTCACTTCAACGGTTGCAGCATTTACAACTGCCACGGTCAGCTTATTGGGGTGCAGCTTATACCGGCAGTGCAACCTCGGGCAATGAATCACCGGCAGCATTTCACTTCTGCTAGAGCAGCAAACTTACGGCGGTCAATTCAACTTACTGGCAGAGCCGAACTCACTCATTTTCGATTGCCTCTACTCAACAGCCTACTTCAACTTAGGGACCGATGTTACTAGGGTTGGCTGACTCACTAGCCACCACATTCACGGTCGGTCTTGGTGTAGACTTAGGTGTAGGTCATTACGTAATAAGTTATTAACAGCAGTAGCCAATACAGCTGTCTAATTCAGCTTCCTACATAAATTAATCCCAGCACATGTGCATACCTAGTCAACCTTAACTGCATGCTAACCGGTACCATTTCCATTTACCTTTGCAGATCGGCTGGAGAACTTGATTGGCACATGATGGGAGATTTTGAGCACGCGTGGATTGGAGACCACCTTAACCTTCTGACCTAGGCTAAATTACATCGAGCCTCGAGCATTACAGTATATTCATTATTAACAAATCTCCAAATTGGTGACCCCGACGTGATCCCTGTGCCTTTCTTGTTCTCCATTAATGTTATTCAATCAAACATTTTGGTACTTCTAACCGTTTGCACGTACATTTGACTTTCGGACTCTACTTTTGTTCTTTAATCGATTGCTTCGCTCAACTTGCAATCTAGGGAGGAGCTAGTTGTAGTGATTAGCTTTAGCGCCCTCATTTTCAAATGTACTTTTCCTCGGCATAGTTGCATAGTTTATGTTAATTAGGCCAGCATTCTACAGCTGCTGAGTAGCGCACATACAACTCGCATTCTTGTTTACACTAAGTATGCGCCATAGTCTGCAGATACAACACATCACTGCAGCACTACTGGATCGCCTTCAGCAAAGCCTATAGTCTCGCTTCATCAACCAGCCATTTTGAGACGACATTTTCGAGACGGCATTAGCTTGCAGAGAAGACAAACAGGTACCGTAGGGTACTTAGCATTGCGGATAACATTATATTACAGTTATCGCTTCCATTTTACTACAGTTATCGGAACTTATCGCTTCGGCCTTATTTCATTTAAACACGTTCACTTGCATTGTTAGCGCCGCAAGGTGCACGGGAATAACAATTAAGTCATCGCGTGTGTATAGGCCTTACGTACACCATCCTAACAAGTAACTAACTGTAGGCTTTACTAGTCAACCACATAGGCTAGCTTATTAGCTTAATATCTGGATCTAGGCCTAGCCCTGCAGCGTCACAGATTGCAGTAATCTCTGGTAGGCAATTCACTTCAACGGTTGCAGCATTTACAACTGCCACGGTCAGCTTATTGGGGTGCAGCTTATACCGGCAGTGCAACCTCGGGCAATGAATCACCGGCAGCATTTCACTTCTGCTAGAGCAGCAAACTTACGGCGGTCAATTCAACTTACTGGCAGAGCCGAACTCACTCATTTTCGATTGCCTCTACTCAACAGCCTACTTCAACTTAGGGACCGATGTTACTAGGGTTGGCTGACTCACTAGCCACCACATTCACGGTCGGTCTTGGTGTAGACTTAGGTGTAGGTCATTACGTAATAAGTTATTAACAGCAGTAGCCAATACAGCTGTCTAATTCAGCTTCCTACATAAATTAATCCCAGCACATGTGCATACCTAGTCAACCTTAACTGCATGCTAACCGGTACCATTTCCATTTACCTTTGCAGATCGGCTGGAGAACTTGATTGGCACATGATGGGAGATTTTGAGCACGCGTGGATTGGAGACCACCTTAACCTTCTGACCTAGGCTAAATTACATCGAGCCTCGAGCATTACAGTATATTCATTATTAACAAATCTCCAAACAGCTCAAGCCTAAAATCAGAAGTAACCTAATAAGGCCAGCGGGCGCTGTTTACAATTTTTGTACAGAGCTGTATGTACAGGTTCAGTGTAGGCAGTTTGCGCGTTCAATTTGAGCTGCATATCTTAGCGTGCAAGTGCTTGAAAAACACTGTTTACGCGCATTCGCAAGGGAGTTTGCTATGCACGTGCTGCATCAAAAATTGATGCACTGATTGTGATTGCAGTTTCGACGCGCTTAAGTTGACTGTATCGATGCACGACATTCGACAGTGGCCTTATTAGGTCATGTCACTATACTGTACTGTACTGTACCTTGAGTCGGTCGGTACCTTGAGTCGGTCGGTACCTTGAGTCGGTCACTACACACAAAACGTATACCACACAGACTTTACACTACAATTTTTAGGTGATCGACTCAGGGTACCACCATGCAACTGTACGTACCTTGTACGCAATACTTTTACACGTACGTATGTACTGCGCTTACAGATATCGTTATAAAGCAGCATAACGGATACGGATGTCCATGGGTACGATTAAGTTTTAGGGGTTTTAGAGCGCGTGTAGTGAGTCTACATAGATTGTTATGACGTCATTTGATGTGTAATGGTCCATCTAGGCTACCGTAGAAAGACCTTTAGAAAATGCCAATTTTGAGCTCAAATGACTTTTATTATCCATGAAATTTTTAGGGTAAATATGCCCAAAATAAAAGCAAGCTACACTACAAGTTTCAAGTTGAACCAAGTTTTACACTCACAGATATTCTGCTTGAAAGATTTTGAACCTTTTGACCTCTGGTGACCCCAAATGACCTTTGACCCTTACCATCTTTCTCATATGGGCCATGCACATGCCAAGTATGAAATTCTTGGAAGTTACACAACTTGAGATAGAGTGTTTACAAGCAATTTCCAAGATATTTACCATTTGACCTCTGGTGACCCCAAATGACCTTTGACTTCCACCAAAAACAATAGGGATCATCTACTCATTATGGGCAACCTACGTGCCAAGTATGAGATCCCTCGGAGTTACCCTTCTTGAGATATCATGTTTACAAGGTTTTGACCTTTTGACCTCTTGTGACCCCAAATGACCTTTGACCTCCACCAAAAACAATAGGGATCATCTACTCCATATAGGGCATCCACCTGCCAAGTACGAAACCCCTCGGAGTTACCCTTCTTGAGATATCGTGTTTACAAGCAAAGCGTCACATACACACACACACATACACACACACACGACATCACCATCGCATAGATTCCTTGCCTGCCTTCGGCAAGGAATCAAAAATTAGACACAGACATTTTCTTAACACAAATCCAGGATAAAATACGAATTGCACATGCATTTAAAATAAATTACATACAGTCACTATACCTTTCGGTGACTTTCTATAACTTTTGCCATTTTTAAAAGGTTCACTGAATTTTCTTGGCTGGGAATGAAAATATCATTTCCAGGCCATAGGAACCCTACAAGACCAGTAAGTTTGAGGCCCATACCAGCTACAAGACCATGGCTTCATGTATCTATAGTATCCGTGGGAATAATGTTTCACCTGTGAGTTCCTGCCAACAGTTGTCAAGACTACACCTAGCCCCAAAATGAAGACAGCAAGACACTGCTGAAGGTGGATTGAATTCCGCAGAGTGTGAAGTCTCCTATTACAAAACAAACAAAAAGAAGGTATGGGTTGGGTGGTATTCCTGTACTCACATAGGTACTGATACTCAAAGCACAGGGAATATAAATACTGAAGGCATGTTAAGTGCATCACTATTACAGGTGCTTGATAAAATTACAGGTATTTCTTTCTTTCCATATATTTCTTATTTTTGTTCTTTTTTATCTTGTTCCAAACAAAAAGAACTGACAACAACGCATCTTTTTCTCTATCACGATGCATCACAATCAAAGTATTACACACCCATAGGCTGAAATAAAGTTACCTTCCTTCAAGTTCCATTTTTCTTACCAACATGCAAAGTCACCCCACGTTTTCATGCAGTTGACACTGGTTATGAATGAAACCAGTAATCCTATGATCATAAGCTCAGCACTTTTAACCATTTGTTTACCATGATTTCTAAGCAAGGTACACAAAGCAGGGATGAAGAGTTATTTACGTACTGATGTCGGATGAAGGTTATCACCAGATGAAGGAGGAAGAAGATGTTGACAATGAAGAGAGCCAGTCCCATGAAAGCAATGCGAGGGTGGTGAGGGTTTGGAACCTGAAAGACAAAGTAATGCTTAGTTTGCCTCCCTATGCAGACTTTTTTCTTCTCCCTGTTTTCCTCTTATTAAATGGAAAGACTACCTTGAAAAAGCTGACTTTTTATTTCCTTGAATCCCTGCACACTGTACTCTGTACCTATGCACATGCAGTCCCTCTACTACCAAACTCCTGTAATAATATATATACAACTACACATGTATTGTAACCTTGGTGTAAAGAAGTGAATAAACAAGCAGACAGAAAAGCAAACCAGAAAGCCTAATTAAGGGCTTAGTGATTCCTTGCCAAATGGGGATGCTTTGTTGTACTGAGGTTTATCCCTCAAATTTATCTACCTTGACTACATCATTTTACGATATTTTAACAATTTCACCTCTGCTGACCTCACATGAACTTTGAACCCCACCAAATATGACAAAAAAGAAAAACGAAAGTGTCTTGAAAGGAATTCAACTCCAACGGATCTTGAAAATTCTTGGGAAATTTTGTTTTTTGTCCTCTGGTGACCCCTGATGACTATCTTGGGAATTCTTGGGAAATTTTGCTTTTTGACCTCTGGTGACCCCATATAACAATCTTGGAAATTCTTGGGAAATTTTGCTTTTTGACCCTTGGTGACCTCAGATTACGATCTTGGGAATTCTTGGGAAATTTTGCTTTTGACCTCTGATAACCCCAGATAACGATCTTGGGAATTCTTGGGAAGTTTTGCTTTCTGCTTTCTGACCTCTGGTGAAACCAGAGGAGAGGACAATCTTGGGAATACTTGCAATATTTTGCTTTTTGACCTCTGATGACCCCATATGATGATCTTGGGAATTCTTG
Source organism: Holothuria leucospilota (assembly GCA_029531755.1). Classification (NCBI taxonomy): domain Eukaryota; kingdom Metazoa; phylum Echinodermata; class Holothuroidea; order Aspidochirotida; family Holothuriidae; genus Holothuria; species Holothuria leucospilota. Next base: position 10,590,619 of record CM055965.1, read on the forward strand.
GGAAACTTTGATTTTGAACCTATAGTGACCCCAGATGACAATCTTGAGAATTCTTGGGAAATGTTGCTTTTGATCCCAGTGACCCCAGATGACAATCTTGGGAATTCTTGGGAAATTTTGTTTTTTGACCTCTGGTAACCCCAGATGACCTTGACCTACACCAAAATTGATAGGGTTTTTCCTCTCAACATGGCAAATTTATATACCAAATATGAAAAGTGGCTGTAATTGCTATCTTGAGATATCGTGATTACAAGCCATTTACAAGGTTTCTGTGGTTCAACCTCTGGTGACCTCAGATGACCTTTGACCTCTACCAAAAACAATAGCGTTCTTCCTCTCAACATGACAAATCTATATCCGCCATTCCTATCTTGACATATCGCAATTTCAAGGTTTTCGGTCTTTGACCTCTGGTGACCTCAAATGACCTTTGACTTCCACCAAAAACAATAGGGTTCTTTCTCTCAATATAACATATCTATATACCAAATATGAAAAGTGTTGGTCACTCCTATCTTGAGATATACAGTAGTGATTACGAGCTTTTTGGCCTTTTACCTAAGGTGACCTCAAATGACCTCTGACCTTCACCAAAAATTTTAGGGTTCTTCCTCTCAACATGATGAATCTATATACTAAATATGAAAAGTGTCGGTCATTCCTATCTTGAGATAGCTTGATTACGAGCCTTTTTGGCTTTTAACCTGAGGTGGCCTCAAATGACCTTTAACCTCCACCAAAAACAATAGGGTTCTTTCTCTTGAAATGTAAAATCTGTATACCAAATATGAAAAGTGTCGGCCTCTGCTACCTTGAGATATTGTGTTTACCAGGTTTTCGCCATTTAACCTCTGGTGACCTAACATGACCTTTGACCCACACCAAAAACAATACGTTTCTTCCTAGCTCTCAAAATGACAAATCTAGATTAACCTCTGGTGACTTCAGATAACCTTTGACCTCTACCAAAAACAATAGGGTTCTTCCTCTTGACATGACAAATCTGTATACCAAATATGAAAAGTTTCGGCCTTTGCTATCTTGAGATATCGTGTTTACCAGGTTTTTTGCAGTTTAACCTCTGGTGACCTCAGATGACCTTTGACCTCTTCCAAAAACTATAGGGTTCTTCCTCTCAACATGACAAATCTATACACCAAATATGAAAAGTGTCGGTCATTGCTATCGTGAGATATCGTGTTTACAAGCCGTTTACAAGGTTTTCGCAGATTAACCTCTGGTGACTTCAGATGACCTTTGACCTCTACCAAAAACAATAGGGTTCTTCCTCTTGACATGACAAATCTGTATACCAAATATGAAAAGTGTCGGCCTTTGCTATCTTGAGATATTGTGTTTACCAGGTTTTTTGCAGTTTAACCTCTGGTGACCTCAGATGACCTTTGACCTCTACCAAAAACAATAGGGTTCTTCCTCTCAACATGACAAATCTATATACCAAATATGAAAAGTGTCGGTCATTGCTATCTTGAGATATGGTGTTTACAAGCCGTTTACAAGCCGTTTAAAAGGTTTTTGCAGATTAACCTCTGGTGACTTCAGATGACCTTTGACCTCTACCAAAAACAATAGGGTTCTTCCTCTTGACATGACAAATCTGTATACCAAATATGAAAAGTGTCGGCCTTTGCTACCTTGAGATATTGTGTTTATGAGGTTTTTTGCAGTTTAACCACTGGTGACCTCAGATGACCTTTGACCTCTACCAAAAACAATAGGGTTCTTCCTCTTGACATGACAAATCTGTATACCAAATATGAAAAGTGTCGGTCATTGCTAACTTGAGATATCGTGTTTACAAAGTTTTTGGTTTTTGACCTCTGGTGACCTCAAATGACCTTTGACCTCCACCAAAAACAATAAGGTTCTTCCTCTCAACATGACAAATCTATATACCAAATATGAAAAGTGTAGGTCATTGCTATCTCGAGATATCGTGTTTACAAGCTAGGCGTCACATACACACACACACACACACCCACACTCACTCACTCACTCACTCACACACACACTCACCCACACACACATACACACACACACACACACGACATCACCATTGCATAGATTCCTTGCCTGCCTTCGGCAAGGAATCAATAAACGAACAAAATACAACTCAAGATTATTTCATTCCATGAAATCTTTCATCTCAGAACTTAAAGTTGAAAGTATTAGCTACAGCCTATGTTGCTCCTTTCTTGTCTTTGTTTTCCTACGTGTTGTTTGCATGTAAAGAAATAATCTTTTGCTAAGTTATAACCAAAACATGTTGAACAATTTAACAATACGAGTCAGGTTTGTTTCCACAATTTTCAAAACCCTTCACTGCCAGTTTGTGCCCACCACCAAAAATTACAAGAATTCTACATACCACAGGAATTATGGGTGAAGAAACAATCGCAAAATGTGTAAGATGATTACAGCTACAGAAAATGTGTGTATCAGTACTGCTCATGAGTTCACAGCCATTAGTATCCCATGACCCTCTTGTGTTGAAGCTATGGGGACAAAAAACAGCAAAAAAGAAACAGTGATTTTGAGGACAATGTATTGCCCCTTTAAATTATGTGGTTATAGTTTTGTTACTTAAATATAAAATCTATGTAAGACTGCTTCTTGGTTTACCATTAATATACAATATTTATAATCTGAAAAATCATGAAGATACTTGAAAAGGAAATACGAGGAAATTTTAATAGATTGAGCTCATGTTTCAAAACTAGGTAGGGGGCCAATCAAGTGCTTATTTTTTTAAGAACATGTAAATGTACATTGATTACCTCATCTCTTTTAAAGTAAACTTTCAAGGACAGATGTATATCTGAACTATGAAAAGTTAAATCCTCAGTTGTTACTTTATTGACAGTTTATGGATTAGTAGCTGAGGGCTTAATTGTTTACAAAATGAAAATTCCCAAAACTGTCAAATTTTTTTACAAAAATATCTCAAATGTCAGAGAATTTATGGTAACTTTTACACAGAACACCACGTCAGTTTTGTTCCTTTCAAAACTGAGACCCAAAGTACCCTAACTGGTGCACCATTTCTACACTTTTGTTTGACTATCCGACCACTATTCATACTATCTTTTATCACAAATATAAACGTATCCAATGAATGATCCATTCTGGGCATGGTCTGACTCAGCAACCATGCTTCTGTAACCACTTGTTTGCACAAAATGTCTGACTTCCTGATACTTCTGTTTCTGTTCATTTTGTCAACTTTTGTCACAAAATTCTCTAAATCATACAGAATGTCACAGATTTTTGGAAAAGATATTTTGTCAAAAAACATCATGTCATAGACAAGCCATTCTCTACAAATAACCTGAGGGAAAAAATGTGAAAACTTACTTCTGTGTAAAATTCCAGAAGGCACAGACAGTCTTCATGGTGTTATTGTCAAACTGAAGAAAAAGATAGAAAAACACACTTCTGCTTATGATATGTGTGTAATCAGCCATTCGACTCTTCACCTAAAAGGATGCAAAATGTGCTCAAATATGTGATAAATTAGTTAGCAGAGCTCTACTGAAAAGGTGAGTTCTGATGCTACTTCACAGGGAGGTTCTGAACTTTTAATGCCACTAGAATTCTCTTGTCACCAATGAATGTACAGTGTCACAATTAGTTATGAAAATTGAAGGGACAGGATTTCCAATTAAAAGCCAACTACTTAATAAAAGTAACAGTTTAAACTTGGATAACTATCATTCAATTTATCATTAAATGAAGTCTGCCTATAACATGTAATAATAAACAACCCCTAAATTTTTTTTTTGATCAATTTTTACAAGAAGCACATTTTACTTACACAAATTCAATATTTCAACTGTCCCAAAATATCTCAGTTACAATTACAAATCCTTAAATCACCAAATTATACGTTCAGGTCTGTGATCCCTCGGCTGAACTTAAAAAATGTTTGCCCCTTTAGGCGAGTAGGTGCCAAGCCCCTGTCTACCCAAACAACTCCTTAGATATATGCCAAACAGGGTCCGCCTTAAGGATATTGTTTTGCATAGCAAAACTGCTATGCATTTTTTATTTCATATAGCAATTTACAAATTTTGCATTGCTGTTCTGTTGTTAACAAAAAAGTAATCCATGTCAGTTTACAAAAAAATGTTGATTTCAGTGAACATATTTTCGTATTGAAGCAACTTATTTTGAACGTTCAAACAGTTAAAGGAACGATCGACCGTTTAAATGGTGCCAAATTCAACCGAACGGCGTTTAAACGAATTACCTTTTAAAAATACGATGGGAGTTTAGCATTTACACTTTCCCGTGTTTTGCTTTGATATCTTTTCATTAAACAATGTTTATTTGCCAATTTAACGACCACATGAGGCTTTGAAAATAAACTACATCATGAAGTTGGTGACTTCATTCATAGCATAACAACTCCGTGATTCTCACCTACTATTAACTTCCCTAAACAAAACACAATGCCTTTGTCATCCCGTTTGTAGCAGTAGCCCAAATCTGCTGATTACTACACAACAGGGCTTTACAAATTGATTCACACTTTCTCAGTACTGTTTGAAAATATTCATAGCCCAAGTCTCTCACAGAATGAAAGGTAAAACAGAAATACTTAATGCCCTCAATCTTCAATGCAGTTAGTTACTTGGCAATGTCAAACCATCCTACTGTGTATTACGTATTCAAAATCAGAAGATGTAGGCTCCCACCGTTTGTTATAAGTGTTATTAGTTTCATACAGCAGTACGTAATGCTGCACACAATACACATCCCTACGTAAATATCTGTTCCATGCTGTGCGCAAATCAATTTGAGGTACGACTGAATACGAAATCCAGTGCGTCAAACTTTCATGCCCAACTAATGGGGCCATGTTTCAGTCACAAATTGCAATTGCGTGAATACACGGCACACTTTTATATCACACAATTTAACATATTTTACATAAAAGTTAGCATCCACCATCACTAATGCAAACTGTGAGGCAACAACTGGAAATTTAGCACTAAAAGCAGCGATTGAAAAAATTCTGTACTCCCCGTACCATGCCCAATGTTCTTGCAATGTACATCAATTTCTCAACAGAGCAGGTGCATACATAGCCTAATGTGGGTGTTTGCATACAATTACGGACCTACACATGCACTGACTTTACTGTGCTTTCATTGTGCTTTTCACTTGAACATTTGTACAGAACATGGACATGGCCAAAGGTATTGGTGTTTGTGTACATTTTGGCCCTATACCAAACGTACTGTTAATGACTGCGAATTTGACATTCGGTTCCATGCACTGATAATTTTGGGTGAATGAAAAACAAATCAGTGAAATGATTGCTAGATCTCGACGTAAAGGTTAAACCAGAAAGCCCAAAGGCTTAGTGATTCCTTGCCGAATGGGGATGCTTTGTTGCACTGAGGTTTATCCCTCAAATTTATCTTTCTTGACTACATCATTTTATGTTTCAACAATTTGACCTCTGCTGACCTCACATGACCTTTGAACCCCACCAAATATAACAAAAAAGAAAATCTGAAGTGTCTTAAAGGGATTCAACTCCAATGGATCTTGGATCTTGAAAATTCTTGGAAAATTTTGCTTTTTGACCTCTGGTGACCCTAGATGACGATCTTAGGAATACTTGGGATATTCTGCTGTTTGACCTCTGGTGACTCCTGATGACTATCTTGGGAATTCTTGGGAAATTTCACTTTTTGACCTCTGGTGACCCCATATCATGATCTTGGGAATTCTTGGGATATTTTTCTTTTGACCTCTGGTGACCCCAAGTGACCTTTGACCTCCACCAAAAACAATAGGCCTCTTCCTCTCAACATGACAAATCTTTATACCAAATATGAAAAGTGTCCGTCATCCCTATCAAGGTTACAAGGTTTTTTTGGTTTCTGGTTCAAGGTTTTTTGGTTTCTGACCTCTGGTGACCTCAGATGACTTTTGACCTCTACCAAAAACAATACAGTTCTTCCTCTCAACACGACAAATCCATACAGGCCACTCCTATCTTGAGATATCATGATTTCAAGGTTTTCAGTCTTTGACCTCTGGTGACCTCAAATGACCTTTGACCTGCACCAAAAACAATAGGATTCTTTCTCTCAAGATGACAAACCTATATATCAAATATGAAAAGTGTCCGTCATTCCTATCTTGAGATATCACGATTACGAGCTTTTCGGCTTTTTACCTCTGGTGACCTCAAATGACCTTTGACCTTCACCAAAAACAATAGGGTTCTTCCTCTCAACATGACAAATCTATATACCAAATATGAAAAGTGTCGGTCATCGCTACCTCGAGATAGCGCGATTACAAGCCATTTACGAGGTTTTCGCAGTTTAACCTATGGTGACCTCAGATGACCTTTGACCTCTACCAAAAACAATAGGGTTCTTCCTCTCAACATGACAAATCTATATACCTAATATGAAAAGTGTTGGTCATCCCTATCTCGAGATAACGCGATTACAAGGTTTTCGGTTTTTGACCTCTGGTGACCTCCGATGACCTTCGACCTCCTCCAAAAACAATAGGGTTCTTCCTCTCAACATGACAAATCTATATACCAAATATGAAAAGTGTCGGTCAATCCTATCTTGAGATATCGCGATTACAAGCAGCGTCACAAACACACATACACACACATACACCCACACACACGTGCACACGCACACACACACGACATCACCATTGCACAGATTCCTTGCCTGCCTACGGCAAGGAATCAAAAAAGCTTGTGCATATTGCAAACATGGTTGTGCACGGTCAACAGTGCCGGTAATGCATTTATGTAACTGTTGATACCAAATATATGGACATCTTTTGAACTGTAAACAATTGTTAATTCGGCCGTTTAAATGTTCAGAAGATTAAACGGAAATTGACAGCCCTAGTAATTTTTGAATTATTAAAAACTCATACAGGGAATTGATTTATTTTAATGATAGTATTAAGGTTGGAATTGAAATGTAAAAATTAGGTGTGAAACGATGTCAAGTCCAATCTTTGTGTGGATGCCAGAATGCCTGTACAAATTAATTCGATTGAAATGCAGGTTTGTGTCACAAATCTGCGAGGTGTTAAAACTTTTGTATTGCTACAGTGCCTCAATTGCATCACAAACTGTGATGTGATACCAGCTACTAGGGACCCTGATGCCAAACAAGCCCCCCCTCCAGAACAAAGGGGACCATTTTGAAAACTCACCTGCTGATGGTATTCTAGTGCTATGACCACTGGGTTGTAGAGATCTCTACGGAGTGGTGGGTCAATGGCAAGAGACAAGATGCGACTATTAACAGTAGCATCTCCTGTGTACTGCACAGGTAATCTGTAATGTAAATAAAACATATGATAAACAGTAAATACAGGAAATACCCTTCAGTATATACGATGTCCTCCTTTACATCAAAACTACTTGGTTATACACCTAGCACACAGAATGGTTGACATCACATAGTGTGTTTGTATTCAGAGTTTGCATCAGATACAGTTAAATTACATATTTGACATATATGGCATTGGAGTGATCTGAAATATGGTTGTAATCAGAGATTTGTTACCACTGCTATGTATTACAAATGAAGTCATCATCAGAATCAGTACTGTTTGAGAACATGTAGGAACAGATTTGTGTATTTTTATATTATTGGAGCCTGAAGGCCTACTGGAATAAATTGTTGGGCTTGTGATCCAAGGGTTGCTGGTTTGGCTCCCGTCATACCGTTTTTCCCGGGTCCAAATGTCAAAACCAATGAAGCACAAGATAATCTCATTACACACTTGGGCTGGCCAGTGTTTTTAGCTATCAATGGTAAAGTTGAGGAACCACTGGCAGGTGATTTTCACAATCAAATGAGCACCTTTGTTACAGGCTGTTGAAACCACTCATTCATGGTTATTTTTTAATCAGTTAAATGGATGTTTCTTTGTGGTCAGTTAGAAGGAAGGGTAAGTCTGCTGTATAGCTTACTGGAGAAGTTGAACCCTTTGGTCTGAGTCATTATGTTTGTGTCCTTGGACAAGATGCTTTATTTCAATTGCCTCTCTCCACTTAGAGGTTAATGGGTACCTGTGAGGAACTTCAACAGGTGTGTCATTAGAGTTACTACTGCACTGAAGGGATTGTCTCTGGAACAATTTATCAATGAGCAGGGGTAACGTGTTGTGCCAAGATTGTCCTGATATTAGTCAAATGAAAATGCAACTATTTTTCAGATCTCTGTCACTGCCTTCATCTTTATAACCAGTAAGCATTTGCTCCTAGGTTGTTCTGAGTGATGACAATTTTATGAACAAAAAGTGCACTTACTCATCTGACATGTTGGATAATATAACATCTTGAAGGTTATCAAAGTGAGAGAAGACAAATGATCCAATATCTCCTGATTGACAAAGACAGATAGGAAAGCAAACTTTAAATAATGGAATAAAGAATATTTTTCTTCTGTTGTTTTATCAAGATAAAGCTCTTAGATATAAAGGTAACTACACTTCACCATTCCAACTAGAAACTAAATCCCAAACCATTCAAGAAATTCACATGCATTAATGTCATGCAACAAACATTAATTTATTGTAAAAGGCATGATGAAGTAATATGTATTCTATGTTGGAAAACAATTTCATTTTCTCTTAAGTTCAATCTGTCCATACTATCAATATGTAATATTTTCCTTGACAAAAGGCATTAAGTACATCTACCCAAGACAGGAACAGCACTGAAGTCCTACAGCCCATTCATCTTACTGTTAACAATTAAAATGACATCCCATGAGACCTAAACCCTGAGTCATACGTCCATAAGTCCTACAGAACATACATACAAAATCCCATTGCTTGTAGGACCAATGGGTTGCCTTACCAACCGGCTACAAGACTACAGAGCTGTAACCTAAATAGACATACTCTAACCAAGGGCTTCAAGTATAATCCTTATCCTAGATTTTCTTCACACAGGTACATAATTAGTACATAAGCAATGGAGCTTTTTCCATGAATGACTCCTAATGCTTCACACAGACTGATAATTATACACATAGAAGTGGTCAATAATTAAAACATTGCTAAAACTTGTCTTCAAGCTTTTATCTTCCAATCCAAGAATATAAGTACCTACCTAATTTAGCAATGCAAGAATCTCCTGACTTAGGAATGTAATGCAAGAACCAACCTGATTTAGCAATGCAATTACATACCTGATTTAGCAATGCAAGTACCTACCTGATTTAGCAACGCAAGTACATACCTGATTTAGCAAAGCGAAACAAGTTCTTAGGTAGTGTGATGCTATCTGTGAAGTTGTAAAGGCCTTCCACAGTGCTGTTTGTACCATTTGTGTTATGGGTTGCTGGCGGGGGCAGTACTGCTTCTTCTTGGCCAAATGATTCAATTGGAAATCTGTCCATGCATGTCACTGGGAATAAAGAGCCATAAGAAAGAAATGATACCTGGTTGCTACTGGTAAATGGTTTCCAAAGACACAAGCCGTGCACATTTACTAGCTATTTCCCTTTGCAATGCAGAGGTTGTTCTTTGACTTAACTTGCCTTCAGGGACTCTCGTTACCACACTTAACATCATACACTAACATATCCGCAGTGCATGGAGACAAAGACACTTTTCATATATGACACTTTTCATATATGAGACCACTCATCTTTGGGTTTGTTAGTTTCTACAGGTCAGCATGGACAGACTATTAACTCTTTTCAAAAGAATTAGTATTCGAAACCTTTAATACTTGGCAGATAATGCCTACATTTCCCTCACTGATAACAGCCTTCACAGCAGAACAAAAGTTAACTGTTAAAGTAGTAGCTCCTGCATGACTTGCTTACACTTTCTTGACTTCACACATTACTTCATAAAAGGATCATACATCCAGCTTTGCAAGCTAGTATGCTGGCTAGTGCTTTGCCTAAATTTTTGAGGACCTTTCAAACTACAGTTATGATTTACTTCCTGAGTGGTGCATACAAACAGCAACATGTATGCTGTACTACAAGTGTGGACTTGCTTTCAAGCCTTCAGTTTTTCCCTCATTTAGAAACAGGGAACAGTAGGTGCCTATCCAACCAGGGAACATGATTTATCCAGTGCTACACTCATTTTGATGCACTTGCTGGTTAAATCCCTATCTCAATGCACAAATGTGATGCATATTTTACATGCACAACCCTAGAGTTTTTATAGGTTTTATGATTAAAAACTTGATAAACTTCAAAAACTGCTATGCAATATTTAAGCACAAATTTATTAATTGCCAATCATAAAGTATTATGTTAAATGGAGTGATGAAAAGCTAAAACAAGGCATTACTTCTGCATACATGAGAAGAACCATAAGTTTGAAACCTTCAACCATCTCACTTTTCATCTACCTTTACTCAAATTTGCCACAATCACTGAAATATAGGAAAGAAAGTTTGACTGTTCATGTTCAGGTAAAAAACCATCCAACACAGAATACTGTATTAATATGAAGAGATTTCCTCTCACCCAGACGATTTTTGCGAAACATTCTGGAACAGCCGGTATATTTGTCTGTGACTGGCAAAACAGTTGCCACTTGTACACCAAGTGTTTCTAGATTCTCCATCAAAGCAGCTACACCAAACTGACGCTGATAAAGGATGACAAAAGACACGTATGATGTACCCATCATTTACAGGGCAAATACAACCATCTCACAAGAAGGAGTATATCACAAACAATTGCATAAGATAATGAAAATCAAAATATTTATCGCATACACTTTCTCAAGAGGTGTTTCCAAAGTCAGCTTCCCTGTTCATTAAGATATAAAGCAGATGTTCTCAAGTGTTTGGGGCTGTCGGCCACTTTTACTTGAGGTTTCTTTTTTTTTACTGAGTAGCCAGGACTTCCTTCAACCGTTTTTTTTTTCTTATTGTGGTTCCTCAAATTTTCCAAGGCAAACTTTTGTGCCCATTGTGGGTCGCAAATGGCTTAAAGGCTATCACTCAAGAACCTAGGATATAAAGCATGACTGCAATCAACACATGAAACCAATTGTGTTTGCAGTAGTTTCTACTTTTGTCACATCTTCAGCTATTATCACACTGACTGTTATCATTGGTATTACTTGCTAGTGCTTTCCTACACTTGCAAGCCCAATCCATTGCTAGGCTGATGGCATGGACAATCATGTGACTTTTCCACCATCCTTTCATTTACCAATTTATGAATATTCCATGGCTACACAGATTTGCTTAACTTTAGAGATCTGAGATAAAAGTATGAACTGTACATGTACAAGAAATGATAGTCTTACAAACATCCATGATTTTCCATGCTATTTGTCATTTTTAACAATATTCTGACTTTTCCAGGCCTGGAGAGAATAAGATTACAGAACTTTTCCCTGACTTTGCAAGCCCACAGGATCTCTGAATCTAATGGTTATTTCAAAGTTTGCTGGGAGGGCAAATTCAAGGCTGCATATATTGTCTACCATAGTTCCTGCACCTGAAGGGAATTCAAATAAAATTCCATGCCTTTTCATTGACAACTCTCATTTTGATAATAATCCATTTCTTTTCCAGACTTGAAAACAATCATAAAAGTCCATGACATTTTCATACCTCTGGGACACTCTATACATATCAGCTATGCCATTTGACTGACAAGATGTCTACTCTAGGAAGGCCATGTATGGTGAACAGGTTAACTAATATCACTACTACACTGGAAGAGTTACACTGGCTATCTATCAAACTCTGTATCAGCTACAAAATCCTCATTCTAGCTTTTCCACCCATTAAAATAAATACATAATCCTACCTCATTTATCTTTCACATCAGCATGCTAATGTAAGACCAGTTCATTCGCACTGATAATTTCAGCTTCCAGTTCCAAATACAAGATTTTTCAGTGACTGCATTTTCTAAATGCTGCACAAAGTTTACAGAACAAACTCCCTCTTGAAGTAAGGTCTCTGGATTGCATGGTGTCCTAAAACCTTTTTTTTCCCCAATCTCTCATTTTTAGCATTTTTCAGCACTCATCAAATGCATTGAACAAGTCTTGTTGGAGTCTAAGCTACACAAGACTTATTATAATTATTATTAATGAGGGGTTATAATATAAGGATCCATAACAGATAAATGGGCTGATCAAAATGGAATTATATTTTCATGGAGGACTGTTTGACTAAACACACTTGTTATATTTTTATGGGAAAAATTGATGATTAATATTCAAATATGTTCCTAGCTGCTTTAAAAGGAAATTAAAACCATTCACTTTGAAATAACATCACAATATATTAACATGGTGTGTGAACACATTTTGCATAAAAATGGCATAACTTGAACAAAACTTACCTCCGAAATATTTTGCCAAAGGTAGGAAAACTCATCCTCAAGAAGGTTACTAACTGATTCTGCAAAGCTCTGAAAATACATATTAAAACTGTGAAACTGAAGAAACATGAATAAATATCCAACATAATAAGCACTTTCTATAATTCAAATGCACATGTGCACATCCTCAAAAGCATCAGGATAACCACTACACTACCATACCTACAACACATGCTGTGCTCCAAATGTTTGCAAATACAAGGTTTCTTACATTTGTTTTTTGTTCTTGACTGCATATCAACTGCCTCTTTGGTATAAAAACTGTATTTTAAGCTGCCTTAAAGTAGGCTAGAGACCCCCATTTTCATGCAGTTAGGCTGACCACATGTAGACTTAGGCTTGATAATATATGTATGAACTGCATGAAAACTGGGGACACATGGAAATAGGGGAATGCACTATACTATGTGCTGAGCTCGGTCTGTTTATTCCACAATTGCATGGGGCATAAAAATTATCGACTTCCCTTACTACAGTAATGCCATGCAAAACTGACTTTATGAGAATCCTGACATCTTATGCTACAATAGTAGCTGAACACAGCGACCTCAGTGCACTACTTTAAGAATACCTTCATCATTCTTCCATGTAAAATTCACACTGCTAGTCACCAAACTATACCATCTACCATGGAAACTTATGATATCTATCATTAAAAAGAACAATTTCTCATGTGAACACAAGATTTGTTGATGACAATCTGAATCACCTGCCACAAACTTTTGCATCATCCTTGTAAATAAAATTTAAACACTGCCATCAGACAAACAACTAAAAAAAGTTATGGTAATAAACATTAAATTCCAGCACCAAAGGACCTCCAGATATCATCAACAATCACTTCAAAGAAAATTCCCACCTCCATAAATCCCTGTACCAAACCTCCCCCCCCCCTCCCCAATAATCAACAAGAACCATTTCTAAGCATATTTCCTACCTCATAAATCCTTGTTGCATCATCTTCTTCTATCCCTGGGGGAAGACCAGCTTCTGACATGGTGTCCATCACTTGTATGCTGGCTTTAATCTCTGTGGAGTCTGGAAATGTTTTACCAGTTGTAAGGTTAAGCATTCGGCCAAAGATACTCTTCGTTGCATTGAGGGTAAACTCCTCTTGATCGTTAACCTACAACACCAAACAAAAAACAGTCACATACTACAATGAGTTCTTTTTTTCTTTGGGGGGGGGGGGAATGAAATGTTACCAGTTGACTGAATATTTCCAGAATAAAGATGCAGGTGTGAGCATGTTGCTTGTACTGCATGGTAGCATACTGCTGGCTTTGACCTAGGTGAAAAAGAAGGATAAAAGCAAGACACACATTCTCAATAAAATAGGAAAAAAGGATTTGTGTACCAAAAGTAGGACAAAACTAAACATTTTTGTAGACTTTGTTCATAGAAATACATCAAATTTGACAGTAGCATGTGACTCCTTTAGACATTTTTTTAATCATTTCAAAGAAATGCATAAATATGCATTTCTTTTGAGTCAAAGAGCAGAATCAAGTGAGAAAAATGTGGGAGAAAGTAGGATTTTCAAGAAAAATGAAAAAGCAAGAGTAAGCTTCAAAAAGTAAGAGAAAGTAGGAGTCACCTGAAAGCCTGCATATTGTGAGAGTCAGCCACACATCTCTGTATATGAACCTTGACAACTCACTGACAACACTGGGGAAGTCAATACCTTTTTGTTCCATACACCCTGGATACCTCATAAATTAATTTCCTGCCTGAGAAGCCTTCATAATATGTAAGAGCACTCCCATTTACAGAGTTCACTATTTTAAAGTGTTCTCTTTTGATATTACTGTACTAAAGCTATTACAAATTTGGTATAAAACAAAAAAGAGATATCATATCAGTATTGAAAACAGAAGTTTATGTTTAATTTCATACACACATAAGTAGACACATTTATCTGCATCATTTTCGTACCATTTTTGTCAATTCTTTAAAAGATTATTTTTAAACAAAACATGTAACCTCAAGGGTGCACATATAAATCCACTTATACATTGTACTTCTGCATTCATTACAATCTTTACAATCAAAATCCCCTTTAAACAAATACACTGAATATTTTTTTGATGTTCTAATTAAATGTACATCAAATGTATAAACCCAAAGATCTAATACATTGATTAAACTTACAATTTCCAAGAGTTCATTAATATCTCTGGCACAGTCAGCTTCATGTATGACTTGACAGTCAGTTTTCCAGGTGAGTGGTGCTTGTTTTATCAATTCTTCATGGTCCTCTGTCACCACTGTGTAAAAAATAAAATACAAGACAACTGCATAAATTATGTGTCATCTCATATCACATTCCAACTAGTCTATTCATATCAAATGAAGCCATTATGTTTAAAGATTAAAATATGTACAAGGAAAGTTATACTATGGATGATGAGCTACATTCTAAACATTTTAAAACAAAACCTGATATTTTGTTTAATTTTCAAAATACCAAAGTTGACTTGTAGCAAGTCTACATTCTGAAAATTTATGCTTGTTTTGTAGCAAAATTCTTTCTGGTTTCCTTAAGAATGTTTAAAGTTCAAGTATAATGATAAAACTTATGCAGTGAGAATGTTTACTAGGTCTGGTTAACGATATCTGACAAACCAATTTCTGCAAAAAGCAAATCTTGAATTACCACATTCTTTAGTTATCACGAACCTGTCTAGGAATACTTGAGCTTCTAAAGCCATTTTTCGGCAAGAACAATAACTAGAATAGCTAGTTCCATACAATGTTATGTGTTGTACAATGTCTGTGAGACACAAGGGTTTCAAATGTCCACTAATGTCATGCATTACTTCCAGAATCATAACTCTTTAGAACTAATATCATGAAAGACTGTACCATTTCAGTATCTATGAGTGAATTTGGTTTTTCTTGAAATTTTTATGTAGTTATTGTGTGGGGAACATTAACCTGCTAAGAAAGTGAAACCAGTAGTGTTTTGACTAAGTTAAGAAGCTTAGCCATAAGACCAAATCTTAAATAACTTTATACACAACAACCAAGCACAAAATGACTTCATGCAAACAAACTAATGTAAACTGACTTAATACAAAACATTTTTATGCAAAATGACTTAATACAATCACAGACCAATCTCTTCTTCCTTTGTCTCCTCTCCTTTCAAAGTTTTACTGACTTCTGGGTCATCGGGGCGGAAGGTATATATCCAGATAGCTACATCATCAAATGCTGCCCCCAGGTACCCATCCTCACCATCATTTCGTTTGCCAAGCTGCAGCTCTGTAAACTCATCTTCTACATGTGGTGTACTAAGGATGATTCCATCTTTCATAGTACCTGCAGTCAAGACAAATTGTTGATGAATTTTCTATTCAAAAGGAGAATTTTCGATGCATATGGCAAAATGCCTGACAAAGCACAAAAAAAAAAACCCCAAAAAACCCACTTAAGCTAACCACTCAGAAATTAGCCATACCATACCTACAGTGCGTTTCTTAAAGGTAGTGGGTATGGGACCAAACAAGCATTTAATATGGCCTATCTGATCAACAGATATACCTTTTAAAGTTAGGCCATTTCTGAGAAAACTCATCACCTATGCAAGTTTAATGACACTGGTTAGGGGAACAATGTATGCATGTGTTATGTAAACCCTACATAAATTGCCTTACAATTGTGTGCCAGCTAGTTCATAGTTAGTTTCTGATTAACACATTTATCAAACAGTCAACTGTTACAAAATAAACATCTCAAGGCATACCAACAGTGTAGATGTCCGTGAAAGAAGGTTGAACAAACAAACAAAGGTTAACATAAAAATACCTTCTGAGTTCGTCCTTCCACATCACATATATCTACACTTAGCTAATGGTTACAATGTCAACCTGTGCAAAACTGCCTTGTAAAAATGGTCAATGTTCCATAGATTTTGATGGGAATTGTAGCTATTTTCACATTTTGAATGCTTTTTATATCAAAGGGCAGGTGAACTCTCAGGAGTCCACACACCTGTCATGCCACAAGGAATTACTACACACTGTTTAATTAAGGAATAAATTGCATATGGCAGACTGTTATTGGTGAATAAACCATCGTGACTCCAAATTTGGCAAAATAACGGACGAGGCAAAGTCAAGTCCATTATTTTGCAAATTTGGAGTCTCGACGGTTTATGAGACACTAATAGTCCGACAAATGTGGTTTATTCCTATTCTACCACCGAAAATGTGTGAAAAACTTCGTTTTCATCAGTGTTTACGTTTACTGACCGTATGTTGTGGAATAACAGGTCAGTATTTAACCAATCAGAATGCAGGATTCTCAATAACGGATGGCTAGAGGTGGTAGAATCTATCGTATATGTGGCTGCAAAGGAGCAAGTTTTCTAACAAACCAACCTTTGACCTCTCCATCCAGAAAAACATTCAGTCCATCGGCTTCATTCCAACCTAGGGCATAATTGGTCCAGTTTTGACCAAAGATGTACTGAACAGAAACTGTCCACAGTCTAATGCCATCTTTAACTTGTGTTACTACATGTGTTCCATTGTAGTGTGCTAAATATCCATGAGCATTGTCATTTTGAGCACCGGAGCTGTTTGTTTAGAAAGAAAATATTCAAAGTGAAAACAATTATCATGTAATGATCCAATGAAAGAAAGTCACCCCAAATGTATATAGTAAAATATTACCTAAATCTTCCAATTTACTTACACAAAGTATAGTGCATCATGTTTCTGAACATCATGAATTTAGGAAATAAGTAACAAAACTATTGCCACATGATTAAAAAGAGCAATTCATGAATAAGAATGCCATATACAATAAAATTTAAATTGGGCGACTGCATTCAGCTACATCCTCAATCTTTGAAAACAGTTCAGCAGTAAACTACTGTTTGTCCTATCTGAACTGACATTCTGAATTAAAAATTTCTTTATTTGAGCCAAAATATCAAAATGGGTGCCACCCAATTGGAACTTGTAATTCATAAGCCCTTGAAGACTTCTCCACAGTCATGACTGCTCAGAGCTGTAAACTAATTGTCCTCAAATGATTGAATTGGCAAAAGGTGACAACTAAAAAATGCACTGAACAATGTAATTAGAATGATGTGCATACTGCACATACACAGATGCCTTAAAGGCATAATGCAGTCACCTTAAAGTTGAACTAGTATGCACTGGTATCTTAATTCATGTACGGCTCCTTTTAATCATGTGAAAACTTTTTTATTACTCATTTTTTCAACCAGAACAACTCCTTTGTTTACCTTTTAGTATTCAATAGTCTAACTTTGAAAACATCTTGTAAGATATTTGTGAGGGAAAAAAGAGGATTATACCATGTATTAGATATTTCAAGATAAATTTTAGTCAACTGCCTTATCCTTTCAAGGATGTAATTTCATAAACCAATACTGATGTGTTTTCCAACGGCACTCTGGCATCAAGAAAATTATCACTAGCTTTAAGTTTTCTTCAGCTTTAAATGCTCAGTTTTAAAGAATTGGTATTTCACACAACGGTGTACTAGTGAAGGCTTTGAGCTTTCCGATTTTTTCACTATCATGTAACAAAAGTAATAGAAGTTCATATAACCTCAAAATGTACCCAACTCCTTCTGAGTTGGTAGTGGGATCCAGGAAGTGGTCAATAGGTCCAATTTTCAACCAAAGGGAGATAGTAAGACCAGCTGGGTGGCACATAGCAGGGTCACTCAGACAATGAAAGGGAAAGTCCCCTGGAAAAAGAAAATGAAAAACAACACTCAGCAAGCAAAATGAGGAGTGAAAACTTCTAAATTCTGTTTTTGATGTGGATGAGAGTCAATGAAATTTAAGAAAAAAGACTTAACTCAAATACTTTCATGCTCATTACAAATATTTGACACCTTAAGTTCAATGTTTATTACCATGTAAAATGTTCTAAATTAGCAGTTCAGGAAACAGGGGCTGCAGTCCTTTTTGAGGCTATCAACATGTTTTTGGTACTGCAACAGCAGAAAATGCAATGACGTAGGGGGAATGAGTTGTTAATACTTGAAGCTGGGGGCTAACATCTAAAAAGTTTTCAGCCCACTGTTCCAAATCATTTCCCATTCTTAAAGGGAAATACTGCGTTTAAAATACACCAACATGGCATACAAAGAAAACACCTCATATCATTATTAAACTGTTCAGTCTCACCAATAAGCTCTAGCAATAGGTTTATCTCCTCAAAACAGTATGTATTACAAAAGTAGCAGATGTTGCATCATTTGAATTTTTGAAAGTTTGGGTGAACAAATTATTTTTGTGAAACAAATAACCGAATTTCTTCCTGCGAGAGTCTTATTTCTTGAAAACAAAGCCAGTGTACTGCCTTATTTTGAATTGTATATCATTGTGTATCTATTTATATTGATTTAAAAAATAGGAAAATTTTCTGTAAAACAAACACAATATTTCCCTTTAAGTTATATTTTACTTCATTTTCAGGTATTATCAGAAAAATCTATCATGTATGTTGTGTCCATAGCTACAAATATTGCACATCTAAATATCAAATCTGGCTCACTACTTGCACAAAAATCTTGAGTGAAATTACATCAAATCATATCCAATCAAATCACTGTTCCACCAACATCTTTACAAAAGATGTCTTTCATAACAACTATACTACAACAGCTGAGGTCCATAGCTCCTCCATTCCAGCAAGCACATAACTCTTCTGCCAGGAGGTGATTCAGTCTTGTGTACAAACCAACTTTGTCAGGTGAGCAACCCATTTAATGGCAGGCCAGATAAAAAGAAAGCCAGAGTACCACAAGCAACTCACATTCTTGAGCAAAATTCAAACACACACAATTGTGAAAAACATTGATGCAGGGCATGGCAGAGTGCTCTACCTTCCAGGAACACTCCTTTTAAATATTTCACTTTCTTTTATCAGTTCTCATATGGGTAGGGTAGACATTGCCAAAGCCTTCCTAAATAACAGCTATGGTTAATTACCACAACTTGAAAGGCTCAGACATAATAAGATTTAATAGACCTTATGCATATGATGTCACAGAACAGAAAGTGTGCCCCCCCCCATGGGGATTAAGCACGTATCATTGCAACTTGCTGTATATACACCAATGAATGCAGACAGCTGATTTGTGTACCCGTCAGATATGCACAGAAGTCTACTACAGGTGCATGAGAAGTCTACTTTGTGTGTGCAGTGTGCTTTATTGGTTACCCTCCAAAATGATGTCATGTAATGTTAATGCATAATATCTATAGCATGTACTGACTAAATATTTACTAAACACTAAATAGTTTCAAACAGAGTTAAGCAAAAGATCCATACTTGATGCTCTCAAACTGAACTGTGAGTATAAAGCCACTACATTTTGCTATAACTTGATTTTATCAAGGAATGTTAATTAAACATCTTCCAACTTTTCTGTATTCCAAGAAGTTTTTCACGCAACTTTCATTAATTTTTTGTCTAAATAGTATAGTGGCA
This sequence comes from Holothuria leucospilota, assembly GCA_029531755.1. NCBI lineage: Eukaryota > Metazoa > Echinodermata > Holothuroidea > Aspidochirotida > Holothuriidae > Holothuria > Holothuria leucospilota. Next base: position 10,610,516 of record CM055965.1, read on the forward strand.
ATTTGTCTCTTTTCCCCTTCCAGTTAAAATAGGGTAACCAATCACAAATTCAAGGGATGATACTGTCAGTATTTCTTGGGATGGTTAGAGTCTGCTTTGAAAACAATGGATTGTTTAATCCATTAATCCTCAAACAAGCACAGAAGTATTGCCATATTTTAAATATCACTTGAGCCTTGACTAACCAACAGTGACATATCCAAAGTCTTTAACTTCATTTTTGCTGGTGTCTGCTGCCCCGTCTTCATTACTAAACCGATCTTCAGTCAGTGTGGTGTCTACAGCCTCCACAGAGCTGTCAGGGTCTGTCAGATCAAAGTAGCCATCAGCAGATGCATAGCCTTCCACTGACCCTGTCAAAGAAAACACAGCAAGGAAATGTGAAAATCCCACCAAATTACAACAGCGGTGTCCTTGCATCTTAATGACAATAATATCCTATGATTTAAAGTTTTACTTATCAAATTCTGAAAAATCTGGGCCTTGTTCATGAAGAAGATAATTATTGGAAAAAAATATTTACCATAGCATTGAAAAAAGTTACATGTCTTCACAAAATTCTTTTTTTGTCCATGACTATTGCCATTTTCACAAAATTCCATAACTAATTTTGCAAGGCCAGGAAAGTGAAAATAAAATTCCATCACTTTTATTAGCCTCACGAACAAACAGAATATTTATTTTAATCCACTTTTCTTACCTCCAGAACCTGTGAAGTACTCTGGGGAGGGTAACGATTCCCCACCCCTAGGGATTAGTAACATCACCTCTTCATAAGATGCTTGCCATCGTCTATTTCTAGATCTTCCGCCAATAACCAATGTGCCAACTTCTTGTGATGCTCTCTCATCAGGTACAGGGGTGGACTGAATAATAGAAGCCAAAAGAGCAAGAGCTTACTTCACGAAGGATACTAATGATCAAAAGTTGTCAGTTGGACTTTCAAATGAAAAAGGTCATGATTTCTACCAGTATGGTATCAGTCATTAACGAACCTATCAGGCTGAAGTAACACATCTCATTCTCAGCCTAACAGCTTGACTTATTAACATCACTCCTGATATATGCTCACTGTGCTGATGATGTAGTGTTGACTTTGACTGAAATACCTTAAAAACAGATTAAAAGGCCCAAGAACTCCAACATGGATAACTTTCTGACAAACTACAGGTTACACCTGTATCATTTCTTTAAAAGGTTTATTACACAATATGTTTATTTTTGTTCTGATGAACGTACAGCCTAAGGCTGTGGAAAATTGAAGGTAAGACCCCATGCCCCAAAAGAGATGACACTGAAACTTGAAATAAAGTAGAAGGGAACTTTGAAATGACTGCTATCTGCAGAGTAAAAAGTGGTGAGAAATTGCAAAGACATTTTTACCATTACATGCTGTTTGCTCATACCCATGGAAGTTTGCTCTCAAATAGTACTTTTTAAGAGACTTGCCATGAACTATCCCTACCAGTAAAGCCTCTTATGTACATGGAGCTCTATGGGAACATACTCTAAGGATAACGAAATGACCAGTTGGAATAAGCTAAATTTGCCAACAAGTTTTCATGATCTTACCTGAGATGAAATCACATGACCATTGACCACAAGCAACAAACCACTCTCAGGAATCCATAACATGGCTATATACATCCATTCATCATAGGTGATGTTCACCCCTGGGATAGTCCCCTGCCATGTCACTGTCCCATTGCACACTACCCCAGTAATTTTATCTTTGGTCTGGGAAATAAAGAAGCCAACTTCACCTGCAAAAAAAACAACAAGAAGAGTACCTCCAGAGTTGATCAACTGAAGTGTTGCATTCCAATGACTCATCTTTTCATTTGTAAAATTTCACTTTTAAAAGAGCTACTTGGCTTTCATACAGGCAATGGTTCTGGTGCTGACTATGTGGATAGTGATGCTGATATTTTCATATATTAGTTAACCATCAATCTTTTGCTCTCGTATAAGTTGACCTCAGATTTCCTCACAGAAGATTTTTTTTCTTTGGTTACAACACTTAAGCTCATTAAGGTGCAAACACAACAAATGCTAATACTCTCCAATGTAATCAACTACATGCAAAATAGACTAAATTTACATAGGTTTTATCACATGTATCATTTAAAACATTATTTGTTGCAACATAATCAGAACTTTCCTGATGTTGGATGAGTGATGAAAACAAAAATTAGAATTGAAACTTGAGTTTAATTCATATAAAAACATGAAATTTCACAGACTGTATTGTGTGATAAGATAAAATGCACAAAGTGATGTCTGATTGAAAGTATCCCATTATCCTTACTCAACCATCAGCACATTCACTTTTCTTGTGACATAATCTGCCCTAACCTTCCCCTCCCCCTCCCCCTCCCCCCATGCCCCTTCCCCACCCCCATATGCCTTTTCTGAATGCATACTCCAAAATTTCTTTCCTGTTTCAACTACAAATATGACTTGAAATCTTCCAGAAGCAATGAGCTCATCTAAAGATAAAGGATAACTCCCACCTTTTTTATTGATGTCAGCAGTTTTGTTCTTTTATGAGAGGAACTTGAAAGAAAGTTGGCTAGACTAAAATAGTGGCGCACTCTACCTTTACAATTGTTAAGGACAACCAAAGTGTAAGTTCCAAATCAAAGGTGGGCAAAACACAGTACTTGTGCTACATGCTGTCACCCTTTGACAAATTTTGTACTGTGTACAGCAAGACTTCCAAATCATTCTCATACAGACTGTGGAATTTATATCATACTTAACAACTTAACACGATTCAAGTCTCCTGCACACCCTTATAATATTTACTGGTAGCAATGAATTGAATTGGCTTTAATATGTAAAATGCTTTTGATTCATATTCCCCATAAGCCTATATTGGCTAATGTATATTTAATTTTTGGCACATTACCCAGAGCCACAAGATCAATTTGAGTGACATTACCAAGTTCACTAAACCTGCAGCAACTAAGAGACAAAACTTACCACTGACATCTGCTCCAAGACTTATCAAATGAGTCACCCTCTTATCCCTGACCTGGACTGGTTTTATCCAAAGAGAGACAGAGAACCCCTCTTCACACAGAGAGGGTATGTGAGGACACTCTCCATGGAAGTCACCTAAAATAATCTCCCCTGAGAGGGTGCCATCTGTCATCAAGGCAGTGCCATCACTATATTGGTTGTCTACTTGTTGCACACCTGTTTCACTTATCTGATATGGAAACATGAGACTGGATGGTTCATCAAATGACCAGCAGTATGCACCAAGATGAATGCATGACAGGAGGCTCTCTGTTTATAAGAAGATGGAAAAGAAAAATCTGCAGTGAAAATTCACAATTAGTTCATCTAGGGGCTACAACTTAAGCTGCCATTTTAAGCTGCTTTTGATTTAACACCCACAATGTATTTTCCCTACTTAAAAGTTGAACAAATGTCCCTAATCAAAGGTACCTTATAATTGGTGGAAGATGCAATTAGCCTTTCAAGTGCATCACTGATAAATCATCTACAGATGCTGTTTAAGTCAAAACTAAAACATTTCAATAGTTCTAATATCAGGGTTCCTATATTTTTGAGATTATGTAATTCAAGACTTTTATATGGTCTTAACAGACTATATGATGATTTCCAAGACCATTCACCCAAAATTAAACAACAGTCTAGACAAAAATGACATCTGCCCATCTTCCCTTCTGTAGAGGAACCATATACGGCACAAAAAAAAAAGGGAAAAGTGATGGTTAAGTTCAATTTGTATTTTTCCACACAAAATATTTGAATTTTAATCCTTGAGGCTGATAGGTTGACTGATAATTTATTAACCTCCAAAGTACATGTAACAACAGATAAATGGTTAAGTTTAATGGATTAAGAGACTGATAGGAAGTGACATGGTCTCATAAGGACCTTACACCAGGTTAATCATGAATGAAAACCACCCAGATTCACCTCCCCTTTTGAAAGTGCCCAGAGAGTGGCAAGGCAGGTGTGTATTAACTGCATTCAATCCTGCTCCAAGAACTACCGTGTGACATTCCTATCTGATGGACACGATGGTGTCCCCTGTCTTCAGCATGCACTTTCCTTAAGGCTGGAGGGGTGGAAGAATCATTGCTTTGCGTCACTGCTTGGCAGCAGAACAAGGCAAAGACCCGAAGTGGACCACTTCTTGAATCATACAACTTCCTGAGACTGACAACGAGAAAGCCTCTTTAAATCATCAATATTTGGAAACCTCAACAAAACCCCCAACAGCTTTGCCAAACAAGCAATATGAGTCACCAGAAATTCCCAGGAGGTTGCATTTGATCTAGAGACCACTTGAATACAAGTCCTACACCCTAACCACCAAGCCAATGTGAAGCTAATCTTGCAAACATTTACCAACAGTAACAAGTTTGCTGTGGTACAGAAAAATGGAAAACAATGCAAATCAAAACAGACAACAAGGAAAACTACTTGCCATTCTTTACTCACCAGAAACTCCCACAAGTTGCCATATCTTCTTTGGGTAATAGTATTTCTTCCATACTGCAATATTATGGAGTTGTACTTCCACTCTTAATTCATTTGACTGGACCAAGAAAAAGTCTGTACCTAGATTGTCCACCACAACTTCATTGATAGAATCAAATGTCATAGCAACTCCATCGATGTAGACAGCCAAGTCCTCGTACAGGCTCCAAGTTATGACCAGATTAAACCATCTCATTACAGGGACATTCTGATAATGAAATGTAAGATGGAGTTATTACAAGGTGATCATTCATAAAAAGGAATTCAACTCAATTCAGAAATGCAAATAGCAAACAAAGAAACAAAAAACCTGACTTCAAGAAAGAAACAATTTTTGTTGGACATTTAGGGGGTAGGTTAGGGGATTACACCCTTCACAATGATATGTATGTATACATATTACCTTACCTGCATTTAGAATACCACAAAGTAAAAACACAGAAGGTAACAATGATGTGGTCTACCATTTATTAAGTGACCGGGTAAAAAGGAGCATTCCTTGAGTTTTGTATTTCACAGGATGCAAGTACATATCATGTAAATGATGAAGATCAGGTGACAGATGTATGGCAGTAGCTACTAGTGTTGGAATGATTATCAGTATTCTCTATCGGTATTGGCTGACATTCCCCATTTTCATACTATATTGATATAGGCCAAATTTACCTTAAATGCCGATTTTACCTACAGTATGTGTACCAATAGCGTGAAACCTATAAAACTGTGTTTACCGATATCAGAATAAAATTTGCGAGATTATTTTAATGCTGTAAGAAAGACTTTGTCTTTGTGCTGAATATGGGAGATACTCGATGTACAATTTGATACGTTGTGAAAAATACAATCAATAAATGTGTTTCACGCTATTGGTACACATACTGTAACCGATATTAATCATCCCATATGTCATGGAAATGGACACTATTTGAGTATTTTTGAATGCAAGTTCCAATATTTTATCTCATCAAGATGAAACAACACTTCATTGTGGTGCCCTGTAAGCCTTCTGGTTAGGTGCCGAATGCTTACTTCCCAAATATTGGTATTGGCCAATACTGAGAACTGAAATATCGGTATCGGTGATACTGGCTACTTGCAATATTGGTACATGACTAGAAGCTACCACGTAGTTTAATAGTAAGATGATATACCACAATACATACGGTACTGCATATACGTACGTGTACATGTATGCATACATATGTACACCTACATGTATATAATCACTGTCTGGGTATGCATGAATACCCTGTATTGGTAGAAGGGGTGTGAAGTAAACTGAAGTTACCTATTACTTGTAATACTATGCAATTTGACCAAATATTGGTGAGGAAGGTGAGGGGGGTGGAGAGGCAGGGAAGGGACAGATACCTTCCTGGACAGCAGTCTCTGATTGCCATTCAATTAAATCTAAAGCAGCTGCTGCTATTTATTATATAAAAGTTGGCCCCTGAATGTTAAATATGACCAATTCCACATGGAAAGCTTTTTCATATTCAGTCTTCATATGTACTGGTTTACAAATTCTCTGAATCATGCATAAGACAACTGAAATCAAAACTGCATCTCAACTATTCAAAGCTCACCAATACAGACACTCTGTAATCTCTACGAATACCAGAGAGGGACAAGGAGACAAAGAGACCATGCTGTGTTAACTGGACAGCAAATCCTTTCCTTCCAGAGCTGTGATGATTAAAAAAAAACACATAAAAGAGTTCATTTCATTTAATGAAACCCAGAATAAATAGCAAGTTATTAAACCAAGTGCAATGATCTGTCACACATCAAAATGAATAAAATACAGGATACAAACAAGTCCCATATAAATGCATGAGAGGGAAGTGCCCTTGGTGCTCAACTGAAAAAAGTTGAATTACCCAAGCAGACAAACAGGAAATCTTGACAGCCACAACTAGTGGTTATTGTGTTCTACTTCAGTGAAGAATGCTGTCACACTGCTTCTATTGTGCTGGTCACTGGACATTTTCCAGACGGGCTTCATGGGTGAATGCACACACACACACACACACACAATACTCTACTGAACTTGCCTAAATCCACTCCAAGATATCTGCTGCATGCCTGCTATGGAGGGGAGTAAATTTTAAAAGTAGCTAAGGGCATTTTCAGCATGTGTGCACAGAATACAAGTCATCACAGTAATACTGAATATTTTAAGTAGTATCCTAATGAGTAAAATGATGTCCAACAGTCTTTCCATGCAGCCAATCAACATATTTTAAACCCCTCTTTATGCTACACTCTTGATTCTGATGGCAAAGAACTCCCCTAGTGTTTCATCTGTAAAGTAAGCCTACACAGACAAACACATAATTATCCACTAATATCATGATTACTCTATTAAAAAATTCAATTCAAGCCCCCTTAGTTTGTTCCACCACAATGTTTGAATATTTGCACCCACTTCCCGCTTTTTATAAGTTATGTGCCACTTACTTTGCTTTTAAACCTTACTACCCTTTTATATCCAGACACTTGTTCTTAAATTTAAATCATTACATTTTTACCAACAATTAGAATGATTGTGTGTGTGATTGAAGGCAGACACTCATCACTCCAAGAATGTTTTGGTTAGGGACAACCAAAATTCTCAATTGATGACTGCTCTTTGATTTACATCAGAGTTAAAAATTCAAAAAAATGTTGCATGGCTCACATCTAACAGTATCCAGAGAGAGTGTTATGGTCATAAATTTAGGCCTTGTATGCTCACCAGGATATGGCTTTACGCAATAAAACTAGGTCTGTACCTTCACAAGGAGGAGCTTAAAGTGATTCTGTGTGCTTAACAAAGGGGAAATACACAAAATTGCCTTAATGTCCAAAGTATTGGCATGACATTTGAGCAGTCCCTCTGAACAATAAGGATAAATAAAGATTCCTAGCTCACAAAAGTAATCTGCCAAATATTTTTCAATTATCATAAATAATGACAAAAATTATGAAAGTCAACATCTCGAAACATCCTTTATTCCATTCAATCCCACCCCTGGTTGAATAAGCCAATGGGAGTGCACTAATATATGAATGTTCAATTGGCCTAAACCAAAACAGCACAACATACAGTGCCTAGGGCAAACCCCTAGCTACTATCTGTAGACTGACTGTATAGTACATTGGCCATTTTGCTGATCAACTAAATTCCCACTAAAACTGAGAAAATCGAAGAGACTCATTTCCAATGAAGTCCACCCCCCTAATTTTGGAACAAACTACAGCCCTCAAAAGCAAGTTTATAACATTACAAAGGGACAAGGTATCAGAGGGGATTTGCACCTCAAAAGGGAGCAGGCCATAAAATTTGTGCAATAGAGTGAGCTTTCATGATCACTGATGAGTGTTGGCTGACTTTTTGTACAATGCAGAAGATAGACTTTTTCTAACTATATTAACACACAAGACTTGCCACTGACTGCATAGATTCCTTTTGCCTTTAGCAAGAAATCAAAAAGATAAGACCTTAATATGTTTTGCCATTTTAATAGACTCAGGATTACTTTAAGACAGTTTGAGGAGGGGCTAGAAGGAATTTAGTTTGGAAAATTGGAACTGTCTAGGATGAGGAAATTCACCGTTTAAACCTTCGAACTTGTTACAGTATGCAGGAATAGGTCATTGCAACTGGATTTAATTCAACTGATAGTTTCAAGAACTGGAAATAAATTTTCCTCATTATTCAAGTTTACTCACATAATCTGGAAGATTCCATTGGGCCACCATTTGCTAACCTCAGATCCAATATTCATCCATACAGATAAACTAACACCATCCACACAGTGTTCAATATCATCCAGACAGTCAATTGAGGGTAAAGACTTAGGCACAGCTGAGAAAGGGATGGTGGGAAGAAAATATCATGGAAGACTGTTGCTACAAATGGTTACCAATTGTTTTCCTGACAGTAAATTTCTACAAACTCATTGATACTCACCAAGAATGATAGACTTCTGAACATTGTCATTCATTGCCAACTGCATACCAAGTATGAGGTACATGAGTATTCTGTTCTTACCCTGAAATATGTTTGTAACAACACCATTTGGAATATGAAAAAAATTGAAACTTGACCCTAACTTTATTATATCTTTTAATCAAAAGCCCTTTAGTGTATTAAGAACTATGAAAACTAAGATTTACCCTGGATTAAAAATAAAGGGCTTCCCTATGATGGTTACAGCTCAAACTATAAAAACTGTCTCTGCTTTTAGGCCTTATAACTTTCACTCAGCCATATTTGCACACCTAACTAATACAGTGCTTATTATTGCACCCTCTATACTCTTCACAGATGCTGCCTGTCTTTCAGTCTCAGTCATTAGGACTTTTGAAAGATAAGTATTGTGTCATTTTATTGCAAAAAGAGAAGGATACTTAAGACGAAATAGTTTTGAAGTACAAATCAACAATTCTTCCCTTGAAGTACCAATATTACATAAAGGTAATTTATAATATTTGCACAAACTGTAAAATTATCAGTCAACCCTTGAATGCCTCCTTGAAGAATTTTAATATGCTATCACCAGAAAGCCCAAAGGCTTAGTGATTCCTTGCCAAATGGGGATGCTTTGTTGCACTGAGGTTTATCCCTCAAATTAATCTTTCTTGACTACATCATTTTATGTTTTAACAATTTGACCTCTGCTGACCTCACATGACTTTTGAACCCCACCAAATATAACAAAAAAGAAAATCTGAAGTGTCTTGAAAGAGATTCAATTCCAATGGATCTTGGATCTTGAAAATTTGTGGGATATTTGCTTTTTGACCTCTGGTGACCCTAGATGATGTTCTTGGGAATTCTTGGGAAATTTTGCTTTTGACCCTTGGTGCCCCAGATGACCATCTTGGGAATTCTTTGGAAATGTTGCTTTTGACCCCAGATGACAATCTTGGGAATTCTTGGGATATTTTGCTTTTTGATCTTTGGTAACCCAAGATGACTTTTGACCTCCACCAAAAACAATAGGGTTCTTCCAAATCTATATACCAAATATGAAAAGTGTCTGTCATTCCTAACTTGAGATATCGCGATTACAAGATTTTCAGCATTTTACCTCCAGTGACCTCAAATGACCTTTGACCTTCACCAAAAACAAGAGGCTTCTTCCTCTCAACATGACAAATCTATATACCAAATATGAAATGTTCGTCACTGCTATCTTGAGATATCATGTTTACAAGCCGTTTACAAGGTTTTTAAAGTTTCACCTGTGGTGACCTTAGATGACCTTTGACCTCCACCAAAACAAAAGCATTATTCCTCTCAAACATGACAAATCTATATAGGCCATTCTTATCTTAACATATCACGATTTCAAGGTTTTCGGTTTTTGACCTCTGGTGACCTCAAATGACCTTTGACCTCCACCAACAATATAGGATTCTTCCTTTCAACATGACAAATCTATATACCACATGTGAAAAGTTTGGGTCATTCCTATCTTGAGATATCGTGATTACAAGCTTTTCGGCTTTTTTACCTTCAGTGACCTCAAATGACCTTTGACCTTTACCAAAAACAATAGAGTTCTTCCTCTCAACATGACAAATCTATATACCAAATATGAAAAGTGTCGGTCATTCCTACCTCGAGATATTGCGATTACAAGGTTTTCGGTTTTTGACCTCTGGTGACCTCAGATGACCTTTGACCTCTACCAAAAACAATAGGATTTTTCCTCTCAACATGGCAAATCTATTTAGGCCATTCCTATCTTGAAATATTGCGATTTCAAGGTTTTCAGTCTTTGACCTCTGGTGACCTCAAATGACCTTTGACCTCCACCAAAAACAACAGGATTCTCTCTCTCAACATAATAAGCTTATATATCAAATATGAAAAGTGTCGGTCATTCCTATCTTGAGATATCGCGATTACAAGCTTTTCGGCTTTTTACCTCCCGTGACCTCAAATGACCTTTAACATTCACCAAAAACAATAGGATTCTTCCTCTCAACATTACAAATCTATATACCAAATATGAAAAGTGTCAGTCATCGCTACCTCGAGATAGGGCGATTACAAGCCATTTAAGAGGTTTTCGCAGTTTAACCTATGGTGATCCCAGATGACCTGTGAACTCTACCAAAAACAATAGGGTTCTTCCTCTTACTAAGACAAATCTACATACCAAATATGAAAAGTGTTGGTCATCCCTATCTCGAGATACCGCGATTACAAGGTTTTCGGTTTTTTACCTCTGGTGACCTTGGATGACCTTTGACCTCCTCCAAAAACAATAGGGTTCTTCCTCCCAACATGACAAATCTACATACCAAATATGAAGTGTCGGTCAATCCTATCTTGAGATATCGCGATTACAAGCAGCATCACAAACACACATACACACCCACACACACACACATCACCATCGCATAGATTCCTTGCCTGCCTACGGCAAGGAATCAATAAACAGAAAGTTAAGATATCCCAAACTTTTTAAAAATACACAATGTAAACACAGTTTCATACTTCCTTTATCTACTCAGCTGCAATATTAATAACAATCTGATAGCTGATTTTTACACCTTATATATTTTGTATGACTAATCAATTCTATATATTGTTTCAACATTCCATTTTGTTACTCCTATTTGTAATTTTTTTGTTATAATTTATGCCAGATTTATCAAAATGAACAAGATTACAACCTATGACTTACCTAAGACAAGAGATGCAAATTCTGAAGACAGACTAATACTGCCTTGTTCTTCTTTGTACCTCACACCTACGGCAGGTTCCCCATAAGACTGCTCACGTCTGATAGAGCTGATATGTTTGAAATCCCCACTTAACAATCTCATTGCATCCCAACTAATATCAGCTTCAGCAAACAGTGGGTTTTCTAAAGTAAAGGAAAATCACCTGACAAATTGGATAAAAGCAACTGGTACATTTCAGAGTGATATATTTCTAGTCTAAGGTAGATCTCTAGCCAGTATTATAAACAGATATGATGGCCGAATTTAAATAAGTTTGAAAGCCAAACATCATCATCCTAATGGGTTCACATTCCAACCTAAAGCTGCCACCTAAATATCAACATCAGTCTGAGCACCTCATACTGAGCAGTTCCACTGCCAAAGGTCACCCTTGTATCATTGCTAAAAATACCACAGAAGCATTCAAGCCCTAGCTTTCCAGAACTACGTTAGGCAAAATTTGCCTTTTCTGGAATTAATCATGGCTACCGCAGTTTTTAGGGGAAAACTGCAGTTTCCAATTAAAGTACCCGACCACTGGTTCATTACTTCAATTAGCTGCTCCATTGAGCAGCAGCTTTGTTAAAAGCTTTGATGACTATTCTGGTACAACAGTAGCCCAGCACTGTGGGGTTTACATTACAACAAACAACAAATTCTGCCCTGTAATTAGTACTGGCAAAAGGGATCAAATAACTCATGGTCATTAAAGGTTAGATCACCTTTCAGTTTTATCTGAGATAAACTGCCATCAAATTTCAACCTTTAGGATTATTGATAAATGCTTCAATGAGCACCTACTTGGTATTGATAACAACTCTTGACAAGTTCTGGGATAGGAAGATTTTGCAAAATGTATGTTTTAGACCTGTTGTATTTTTATAATCTGAGTAACTTCAAGTGTACACTTAATAACTCAGCTGTGCAGTGTTCACATATAACTAAGCTGCATATGTCTAATCTGAGAGGCTTACCAACATTTGCTGCAGTTTAAAATTACCCTTTTGCAGGCGCGTAGCCACAGGAGGGATGGCGAAGGGGGCAACTACCCCCTTTGGGAATACATTATGTAATTTTTTCAAGATTTTTTATGATATTGCTTGTAACTCAAAACAGAAAATGTTTAGATGCAACTTACAAGATCTGGAAAGTGCCATTTTGAGCAACCTGGGAGGCATTTTCAGCCAAAATTTTCTTGTACGCTTTGCGCCAACTATAGTGGTGCTACACTTTGATAGTTTGCCTAAAGGCTTCGCCTCCTCCTTGGCAAATTCCTGGCTACATGCCTGTCCTTTCACAGCTTTAAAAAATATCTAATAATCTTAGTTCACAAATCAACTATATCAAACACAAACTTTACCTGGAAAACCAAAGACTTCCCTAGCTTGCCAAGGATGAATGACATGAAACCAAACTGCCACATCCGCAAGGGTTAAGTGAGCAAAGTCACCAAGGAAGTCATTTCTCCTACCAACCGTGAGTCCAAAATCCAGGTCTGATGGTCTGATTCTCCTAAAGCCAACCCAGTCTGCTGCCTTGAGATCTCCATTTAGGTAGAAGAACATTCCAACAGATCTCTTCCATGAAATAGCAAGGTGAGTCCAACTGCTCACTGAAACAAAAAACGTTCTTCACATCAAGGTTGCAAATATGCAAGGGCTGTGGGCTGTTGACTCCTGGTCCATCCCTGGATACAAACAATTTTTGTAAACCAGGGGACACTTTTTGGGAGAAACTAGCAGTTGATTCTCCCAGTATGGATTTTTTAGAGGTCAACATTGGTCACCATGTGTGACATAATTCTACATAAAATTGACAAAAGAATATTTGTAGTAAAAATTTAGTGGCCTCTGATTATCCCACATGGCCCTCTTTCATCCTAATATATCAACTGATACTTTTGGTTCTTATTTTCATTGTTTCTCATAAAAGTGTTAAAACATGTTACAATTACTGTTAAGAAAGAGGCAAGGCAAAACTGGCATTTTGGGTACTTTGCAAGGAATGGTAGCAATCCACACCAAAAAAGTATTAGAGAATGGTGATTTGAAAACTGACAAGTAGGCAGAGATAGGACTGGGTTTCCCTTTATCACAATACCACAGTCAACCACTCCCAATACAGGGATAATATATTTGCTTACACTTGAACAGAATGAAATTATTCACATAATCCCACAGATAACACTAGACTCCCAATTTGAAGCAGCTTAAACCCCAAGTTGTTATTAATAAGCTTCAAATTTTATCAAATTTGTATAATTGAAAAACAGACTACTGTGTAACTCTAGTGATTACATTCTACTATTAGGATGAAACTTACAAAATTCCTGCAACTCACAGAAAATACAGTTCATCTTAGCATAAATGAAAAAACTGTTAAAAATTTCTTCATTCAGAGTCCAGAAACTTAACCAGAATGCAAAAATGCATTGAGGTTTCGATGATATATGTTCTATTCCAAATAATGCTATGATGTCCCATATCTTTCAGTCACTGGTAAAGTGCTATCTTAACATGTTGGAAAAATAATTTTAGGTTCATATTTGATCTTGGGAATTCCTGGGAAATTTTGCATTTTGACATCTGATGACTCAAGATGATGATCTTGGGAATTCTTGGGAAATTTGCTTTTTGCCTTCTGGTGAACCCATGAGACGATCTTGGGAATTCTTAAAATTTTGCTTTTTGACCCCAGATGACCCTTGACCTCCATCAAAAACGATAGAATTCTTCCTCTTACCATAATGCATGTACATACTAAGTATGAAATTTATTCAAGCTTCCTATCTTGAGATATCATGTTAAAAACATTTTCAGTGTTTGACCCCCGGTGACCCTACATGACCTTTGACCTCCACCAAACATGATAGCATTCATCTTCCCACCATAACACATCCACATACTACCTATGAAATCTATCCAAGCTTCCTATCTTGAGATATCGTGTCAACATGGTTTTCAGAGTTTGACCTCCGGTGACCCCAGATGACCTTTGACCGCCACCAAAAATGATAGGGTTCTTCCTCTTACCACAACACATCTACATACTAAGTATGAAATTTATCCATGCTTCCTAACTTGAGATATCGTGTTAACAAGGTTTTCAGCATTCAACCTCCGGTGACCCCAGATGACCTTTGACCTCCACCAAAAACGATAGGATTCTTCCTCTTACCATAACACATCTACATACTACGTATGAAATTTATCCAAGCTTCCTAACTTGAGATATCATGTTAACAAGGTTTTCAGCATTCGATCCCCGGTGACCCCAGATGACCTTTGACCTCCACCAAAAATGATAGGGTTCTTTCTCTTACCATAACGCATCTACATACTAAGTATGAAATTTATCCAAGCTTCCTATCTTGAGATATCGTGTTAACAAGGTTTTCAGAGTTTGACCTCCGGTGACCCCAGATGACCTTTGACCTCCACCAAAAACAATAGGGTTCTTCCTCTTACCATAACACATCTACATACTAAGTATGAAATTTATCCAAGCTTCCTAACTTGAGATATCATGTTAACAAGGTTTTCAGCATTCGATCCACGGTGACCCCAGATGACCTTTGACCTCCACCAAAAATGATAGGGTTCTTTCTCTTACCATAACGCATCTACATACTAAGTATGAAATTTATCCAAGCTTCCTATCTTGAGATATCGTGTTAACAAGGTTTTCAGAGTTTAACCTCCGGTGACCCCAGATGACCTTTGACCTCCATCAAAAACGATAGGGTGTTTCCTCTTACCATTACGCATCTACATACTAAGTATGAAATTTATCCAAGCTTCCTAACTTGAGATATCGTGTTAACAAGGTTTTCAGCATTCGACCCCCGGTGACCCCAGATGACCTTTGACCTCCATCAAAAACAATAGGGTTCTTCCTCTTACCATAACGCATCTACATACTAAGTATGAAAATTATCCAAGCTTCCTATCTCGAGATATCGTGTTAACAAGGTTTTCGGAGTTTGACCCCCGGTGACCCCAGATGACCTTTGACCTCCACCAAAAACAATAGGGTTCTTCCTCTCAATATGGGGCATCTATGTACCAAGTTTGAGAACTGTCAGAGTTTCCCTTCTTGAGATATCGTGTTAACGAGCAAAGTGTCACAAACACACATACACACACACATACACACACACACACATACACACACACGCACATACACACATACATACACACATACGCCATCACGAATGCATTGGTTTCTCTTATCATCGAAACCAAAAACAATAAAACAAAGTAGTTACAGGCTTTTCATCATTTTTTTACAAAATTTCATGACTTTTACAGGCTGAGAGAGTGACATTCCATGACTTTTAAAGGCCCCTAAAGGCCCCTACAAACCTGTACTTACCATTCTCCAGGCTTATCTCAGTAATCCATTCTCTACCTCCATCAGCCAACACTGCCCTCAGATTCTCACCAAACAAGTACAATGCCACTCCTCTAGAGGACTGACCCCCAGAGCTCAGCAAACAATGAAAGTCCTTTGCTTTAGATACATTAAGTTTCATCCATGTTGCAACAGTAAGACCATCAGGACACAGTTCAGGATTGCTTAGACAACTGCCTTCATGCATCCCTTTCAAAGCAAACAAAACAATGATGAATTAAAACTTGATAGGTAAATATTACTTTCCTTTCACCTAAATTCTGGTAGTAGTCAGCTGCATGCAGTTCCTAAATACACTCAAAATAGTAATACCTTATGCAATAATTATTTGACTTTGCAGAGAGAAAAGGGACCAAATGAGGCTAGGGCCAAGTGACTAAAGGCATTGTAATTTTAAGTTTTCAGATTCCATCCCCAGCCAGGACTTAGTAAGATGATGCTTTTCTTCAAAGGGCAATCTACTGTTACCCCACCTGAAATGACCTTACATTGGAAAGATTCCAACTTTGAATTAATAACCTTTTACACTGGAAGCTACCCAAAATAAAGTAATCCACAGGCTCCTTGTTTCTCACAAAACTGTAGTTGTTTAAGCTTTGTAAAGCAATTTTCCCTCAAGACCTGAACAAATATTCATTAGCTGACCAAAACAACATCTTTGATTAAATTTAATTTTTTCCAGAGGCTGGTAAAACTCACTTCACTTCAACCTCATCAGGGATTGACTTCAAACTTCACAGTTGCTGTACTATATTGCAAATGTCATTTACACCTTTATCAACTCAATAACACCTATGGGTTGGAAGGCACATTCTGTAATTTTTTCTTCTCCTAAGTATCCCACTGACAGTGAAAACTGTAAAGGCATCTCAGCTGGCATTCAACTTTTCATACTACAGTGAAACCCCGTTTATCCGAACTAGCCATCAGATTTAACAACAACAATAGTCAACACAATTACAGTAGTATACACCAAGTTTTAAGTGCTTTACAAGGCAAAATTCAACGTAAATTTTTGCATAAATGCACTAATTTTTCTTGGGACTTTAAAAGTAATGGAAAGATGTCACGATGGCTAAAACAGCCGACATGTGGACATAGAAAACAATCTGTTATCTCTTTGTCCAATTTGGAAGAAATATCGTACGTTTTTGCTTTGAAATTCTTGTTAGGAGCCATGAGTCCGTATAGGCTCAATATCCTCTCATACAAAAATACGTTAGGCTAGCGTAAGTCTTAGTTTCACTAAGTCTGAAAAGTTAGTAACGTAGTGAGCTTCATACCTAAAAATAATGAAAGTAGGCCTTACAAATACATTGCCAACTGCTGTTTGAGAGTCTCCTACACATGTGTCTCTAACATTTTTTGAAATTTATGCAGAATTTCTACTCTAGATACCTCTCCAGATCGTTACAGCTTTTCTTCAGCACACACATTCATCTAGTGTGTAGAAAGCATTGGTCGTTCAGACAAGCGAAGGCTCGAATTTTTGGAATAAAATCTCTCTGTTTTAGACGTCTTAAAATTTATTTGTCATATCATCGGTCACAAAAAATAGTAACGAAATATTTTGGGGGATTTTGTCGGCAATTTTAAGCCTTTTCGGAATTATTTTGGAAATGAGTTGACACACTGTCTTATATGGACCCAGTGTACCGTACTTAAGGCAAAAACTTGGAACCCCGTTTATCCGAACTTTTTCGTTATCCGAACAACCTTCGGTCCGGATGTGTTCGGATAAACGGGGTTTTACTGTATGTTCAACTTTTCATACTATGTCAGCAAGTGATTCTTCTTACCAAGTTGTAACCATTGGACAGTGTTTTCACTAATCTCAAGAGCATAACCTTTGCCATTTCTCCCTGAAACAACTTTCCTGGATGTAAGATCATCTGTTTCGATTGTGGTTGTACTAGCAACTGAATTGTTAGCTCTCAACAAGGTAAGGTGATCTCTCCGCACATAGGCATCCAAGCTCCAGTAATAGTCTGCCTCCATAACCATTTTAAATTGATCAGCTGTTTAAAATCAAAAAGACAAGGAAGTCTGGCAAGCTGTGTGTCATAGTCAGACATATACAGTAGCCAGGGAACTTGTCATGGAGAGTGCAAGGAAAAACTGGACCATTTGAGGGGAGGGGGTAGCTATAAAGATGGCTTTGCAGGCGCGGATCTAAGTGGGGGCACACCCAGTGCACGCCCCCCTTTTTCCGATGACCAACGATTTTTTTCTTTGCCTCATAGATATGGAAAATATGCTTCCCAGATGTTGGAAAATCGCATCTAAGCGAATCTAGAATTCAAATTTTCTTGGGGAAGGACCCCCAACCCCCCCCCCACCGTGGCTTCGCTTGCTCGTCGGCTTCCGGCTGACAGTGTGTGCGCCCCCCCTTTCTCAAAATCCTGGATCTGCACCTGCTTTGGTGAAGGGGTTACCAGGTACTCTGTCATCATCTTATATTAAACTCTGAAGGCCCAGTTTGAAAGCTGTCCTCTGAAATGAGGAACTTCAATCTTCATGACATTTTACTAAAGCTTAAAATTGAAAAGGGGTGTAATATTTTTAATCCTTGAATTTGTATTGGAAGGTTCCTTAGGTGTATAAACCATTTCCCCCAAAAGGCACGTCACTGTTTCATCTATCATTTATGGTTTCTATAACAAAATTTGCCATGGAACATCCTATTTGATAAAAATAACTTAAGACACAACTTAAAAACAACTTTAAATTCTCTTACTATGATATCAATTAATGCCTTAATTAACTTAAATGTATTTTTTTTTTGACACTATCCCATGTAATTCCTATTTGAAATTATGTTTGTAAGGTGGCAATTTTGGATGCACAATTAAACTTTAAACCTGTTTTATCAACATTTTCAAATAAAACCCTGGCCCCTCTATTCCTGCTGTATTGTATCCTCTAGTCCAATTCCTCTGAAAAATACCATATTTATGTATATATACATAACCAGAAAGCCAAAAGGCTTTGTGATTCCTTGCCGAAAGGGGGGTGCTTTGTTACATTGAGGTTCATCCATCAAATTTATACTTCTCTACTTCATCATTTTTTATGATGTGGCCACAATTTCACCCCTGCTCACATCAGCTCATGCCACATGACCTTTGAACCAAAACTTGAATAACCAAAAAAATGAAAAAAAAAAAACAAAAAAAAATTTTTCGGACTTCCACCTCTGGTGACCTTGAATGACCTTTGACCTCTGCCAAAAACAATAGGGTTCTCCCCCTTGACATGACAAATCTACATACCAACTATGGAAACCGTCTGTCATTCCTATCTCAAGATATCACGATTACAAGGTTTTTGAACTTCCACCTCTGGTGACCTTTGACCTCTGCCAAAAACAATAGGGTTCTCCCCCTTGACATGACAAATCTACATACCAACTATGAAAAGTGTCGGCCATTCCTACCTCGAGATACCAAGATTACAAGGTTTTTGGACTTTGACCTCTGTTGACCTTGAATGACCTTTGACCTCTGCCACAAACAATAGGGTTCTTCCTCTTGACATGACAAATCTTCATACCAACTATGAAAAGTATCGGTCATTCCTATCTTGAGATATCGCGATTACAAGGTTATTAGACTTTGACCTCTGTTGACCTCGAATGACCTTTGACCTCTGCCAAAAACAATAGCGTTCTTCCTCTCAACATGACATGTCTACATACCAACTATGAAAAGTATCGGTCATTCCTATCTCGAGATATCGCGATTACAAGGTTTTTGGACTTTGACCTCTGGTGACCTCGAATGACCTTTGACCTCTGCCAAAAACAATAGGGTTCTTCCTCTCGACATGACATGTCTACATACCAACTATGAAAAGTATCGGTCATTCCTATCTCGAGATATTGCGATTACAAGGTTTTTGGACGTCGACCTCTGGTGACCTCGAATGACCTTTGACCTCTGCCAAAAACAATAGGGTTCTTTCTCTTGACATGACAAATCAACATACCAACTATGAAAAGTATCGGTCATTCCTATCTCGAGATATTGCGATTACAAGGTTTTTGGACTTCCACCTCTGGTGACCTCGAATGACCTTTGACCTCTGCCAAAAACAATAGAGTTCTTTCTCTTAACATGACATGTCCACATACCAACTATGAAAAGTATCGGTCATTCCTATCTCGAGATATTGCGATTACAAGGTTTTTGGACTTTGACCTCTGGTGACCTCGAATGACCTTTGACCTCTGCCAAAAACAATAGAGTTCTTCCTCTTGACATGACAAATCTACATACCAACTATGAAAAGTATCGGTCATTCCTACCTTGAGATATTGCGATTACAAGGTTTTCGGACTTTGACCTCTGGTGACCTCGAATGACCTTTGGCCTCTGCCAAAAACAATAGGGTTCTTCCTCTCAACATGACAAACCTACATACCAAATATGAAAAGTATCGGTCATTCCTTTCTTGAGATATTGCGATTACAAGGTTTTTGGACGTCGACCTCTGGTGACCTCGAATGACCTTTGACCTCTGCCAAAAACAATAGGGTTCTTTCTCTTAACATTACAAACCTACATATCAAATATGAAAAGTATCGGCCATTCCTATCTCGAGATATTGCGATTACAAGGACTTTGACCTCTGGTGACCTCGAATGACCTTTGACCTCTGCCAAAAACAATAGGGTTCTTCCTCTCAACATGACAAACCTACATACCAAATATGAAAAGTATCGGTCATTCCTATCTTGAGATATCGCGATTACAATGAGTGTCACAAACCCACATACACACACACACACACACACACGCACACACATACACACACCCAAGTCGATTTTACATACAATCCGAGGACCTCATTGTTATTTCCTTTGTGTTTACTTCCTTAACCCTAACCTTGACAATAGACTCTCTATTGTTCAAACTTTCGAGGACTTGACAAATCTATTGAATTTCCTTCAGAGGACCTCAAATCCATTGTTCAGGTCCTCGGTCTGATAGGAAGACAAGTTCACACACACACACACACACACGACATCACCATCGCATAGATTCCTTGCCTGCCTACGACAAGGAATCAAAAATCATACATCACATACTGAGCTTTTCACCTCATCTTACAATTTTAATAACAAACATACATACAAACATCAATGCAAACATACTGACAAAGAAAAAAACAAACACATAATGATCAGACCTTCATGACCTTGGTGCTTTTGTATGACAAAATTGCTCAGTAATATGTATTCTTTTTCTTCTAAAATGAAACTTTTTCATAATCTGAATTTGAAAATCACATTCAATACCAGTAAAGCAAACTAAATGAGTAAATCATAAAACAGATGCTCTTCAATTTTTCCGATAAAATACTTACACTCCATGCCTAAAAACCGATGAGCTTCAAAAGCATTTAAATAGCGATCCCAAACAGTAAAGTCTGCAAAGGATACTGATGGAGAGCCTTGAGAAAAGTCGCTGATGAAATCTTCATCAAATGAGGTCTCTATGGGCTGACCATTCACAAAAACCTCTATGATGTTATCAGGATGCCATGATATCCCCAAACTAAACCAATCAGTGGGTAGATCTGTACTTAACAAACGTCTCTGGTGGTGGTACCCAGAGGAAAGTCGCACTGAAGATGGAAAGATGGCATGACATTGTACACATCAAATTTTGCTGAAGCCTTGTTTCAGTTGCACACATGTAGTAATGTATATTCAGTATTGTTTGCTACACACAAATCCTACTTCAAGTGGTGTATAGGCACAAAGCTTGGTGAGTGCCTTCATCTCATACAAAAAGTAAAGCACAACCACGATGCCTATAAAGTATTGCTTCACAAGATGTTGAACAAAATGAAAAATTCTTACCTTGAGTTTACCAGATCCATAAAATCAGATATAGCAGCAATGTCTATATGACATCAGTCCTATCAGATATAGCAGCAATGTCTATATGACATCAGTCCTATCAGATATACCAGCAATGTCTATGATATCAATCCTATCTGATATACCAGCAATGTCTATATGATATCAGTCCTATCAGATATACCAGCAATATCTATGATATCAGTCCTATCAGATATACCAGCAATGTCTATGATATCTGTCCTAGTATCAGACTTGCCAGTAATGTTCCAGGTATCAGATACATATTAACGATGTCTTCTATAAACTGTAGAATCAATATAAATAAACAGTAGTACCATGGACTATGACATCATTCCCAGCAACAAGAGCACCGTAAGTCACAAGGTGGTCAGTTGAAATGTAAAAGAGGTATTCTGAGCCATCACTCTCTTCCTTGTCACTCAAAAGTAACAACCAGACAGAGACAGCAAACCCCTCAGAGCAGTCCTCTGCACACCTCAGGCCTTGAAGAGGGTTTGAGTTAGGTGTAAAGTGGAGCAGGCTTTCATGAGTGGTCTGTTGGTGAAGCAATTAAATTGTATTCACATTGCCTTACAAGTAGCAGCACCTCCACACCCTACTGTGAATACTTAACTTTAAAGTTTAGTTTGATCAAGTCAGGTCAGGTCAGGTCAGGTTCAGTCAGGTCAGGTCTAGTTTTGTCTAGTTTCTTGTTTTCATGTTTTGTTTTAATTATTTCTTTGATAAATGACAGTCTTGCAAAGTCTCTATTAAAAGTACGCTCTGATAGGGGTTCAAAAAATAGTATGTTCTGGTTAGTGCTGACCAATATTGCAAATAACTAATATCACCGATACCGATATTTCAGTTCTCAATATTAGCTAATACCGATCCAATACCGACATTTAGGAAATAAGTATTCTGCCACTACCACGGGTTACGGGGCACCTCAATGAAGTGTCATTTCATCTTGATGAGGCAAGATGTTGGCATTTGCATTCAGAAATACTCAAATTGTGTACCATATCCATGACATATGAGACGATAACTATTGGTTAGGTGATATAAACATTTAACGTAAATTTTACATATAAAGACAAAGGAAGAAAATCTGGAACATTTGCCGATACCAATGGTGAATACCGATAATTGTTCCACTCTAGTTCTGGTCACCAGAACAAGGTGGAAAAAATGAACAAAAATGGATGACCCATAAACACAACCTAAGCACTTATGGTTGAATATTTATACTGCCTGTTGGTTTACTGTTTCAAAGCATTTCATCTTATTTACTTATCATTGTTTTTATATGTTCTATGCTTTCATTTCAAGGAGTTGGTAGATCAGCTTTTTAAGCCTAGAATGGTTTTTACACCAATTACATTAACACTGTACTTTAGTACATATATTTCTTGTGAAATACGTACCACTATCATACTCAACCTAAATTGTTAAATGTGTTGAAAAGAAAACATAAAACAAATAAGAATCTGCACAGGCCACATACCATTACCAATGACATACTCAGGGCTCGAAATAAGCGACAGCACACATAGCCATGACTATCTGACCCTTTACTAATGGCCATGGTGTCCCTCAGAAATGTGTCCTATGAAATAACATAGACCTTTATATAACACCAAGCTTATTAATTTCTCTACACTTGATTGGAGGATTGGTGGTCACATGCCATGGGTGATTCAGCACTATCATCACGGTCGTGTTATCCATCGTGCAATAGTCTAGTATAACACACAGTCGTGTGTTATACTTAGTATAACACACGGCTGTGACATCACTATGGCTGCAGTACGTTCACACTATGCCGCAACTAAATAAATCAATGCAGCTTTGGGGATATCATACATAATAGGCACATAAATGTGTACGCATAGCTAGCAAACCATGAAGCTACCACACAGACAAACACAAACCATAGTGACTGCCAAAACACAACTTCAACCAACAACTAGATCAAAGTTATAAGGTGTTATATAAAACAAATAATGTTTTTCATTAGTGCGATAGTATGACTATTAAGTTCATTTGTTGAAGATTTAACGATCTATTCAACTCGGCTTCGCGTCATTGAATATAACGTTCAATCTTTCAACTCATGAAATAATTCATACTATCACACTCATAAACATTCATTATTTGTATAACAGCCAATTTGCTCATTTTGGCTGTGCCCTTTCCTAAGCATATTTCGAGCCCTACATACTTACCCATACTGGGTAGACACCAACATTTTCACGACCTCTAGTATTTTCATCTTCTCCAAGGGAGGTAAAGTGGAACAAATTTTCGTATTTCCACTTTTCACCCTTAACATCTTCTTCACTGACCAAGAGGGGGAAGTGATATAATCCCAGTACATAATATGGGTTGATCATAAGATGATTTTCAGGAACTGTAAAGTAAATAAACAGACCTACTTTTTTAAGGGCTTCATTGCTTCTGCTGTTGGGCAAAAGGTCTGAGAAATAGTCATGTGTTATGAAAAGGCCAAATATTTTCAGTTCTTCTGAAAACTGTAGGCATGAGAACTGTAAGGAGCCACATTTACATTTGACCATGTATGCATATGATTAGTGTTGGTCAGTTTATTGTTAAGTCTATAGTTAATAAACCATGCAAGAAATGCGAAGACTTAGTAAGGGTTCCTACACGAATGTCTAGGACGTTTTCAAACCTTTTCCAGGACCATTTCACAAAACTGAAAACTTCACAATTTTGAACAACTACAAAGAAAATGTAGGCCAAGCAATGTCAAATGGAGACACACAAAAGTTAACAATGATTATTTTAATTCCTGTAAATGAATTTAGAATGCCTTGACTTGATGATTCTTGATGACAGGAACTCTACTTAATTCCAACGGAGACATATAATCTTTTCTAGGGGATCATGTCACTCCATAACCACAAACCAATGGCATTTCATACAATGCTAAAAGAAAAGTAGTATTAAATAAGAATTAAAGAAGTATTAAAGAAACTAAAGTCCTATGAAAATCTTCTGCAAAACTCTTCACTCTGCCTTGCAATTCACAGTAAAAAACTTTCCAGGGTAACAGATGACTAGATGGTAAACAGATGTACATGTATCTTATGGGAGCATAAACAAGACAAGTTCGGGTATGATCAGGCTTCAAAGTGGTCCATCACAGAAATATAGGAGGTTTTATAGGAAGGATACTGATGAATATATAGGGTTTTATAGGATTTTTCAAGGAAAATATAGAGTAAATATATGAATGTCACACACTAGTGCTTCTAATTATCTTCAAAATTCTTCAAAGTTGTGGAGGAGGAAGGCACAGTACTGTACCTTAGGAAACTAATAAACTATACTGTTTAAATGATACAAATGTGATTAACACTAGCATCACAAGTGTGGGCCATATGGCAGAACAGTGAGGTTTTACCATCAACATGGAAAAGAATAAACCATCCAAATATTTTGGTGGAAGGGAAAGGGTAAATCCCCTGTAAGTGGTGTATTTGCATATTTTGACCCTGGAATAAAGTATAAATGTTATTATTTGTGCATACCAAAAAGGCACCAAAATTTGCAATATATGAAGTTGAGAACATGGAATGTGATCATGATGGTGCTTTGAATGGATGGGTAGTTCATGTGGACAATGAACTGTTGCTTGCTAATGTCCTAAAGTACACAGACAGAATTCACCTCAGCTCCAAGAATAATGGGGTTGTGGATGCAGAAATGTTTGAATTTTTGCTGCTTAAATAACAGGAAATAGTCTCTTAATACAACATTTTGCTATAAACTAAACACTGTATTGCTAGTCAATCTTGATGAGTGTGACATGTGGGTGATGACAGTAAGATCATAGGCCTATGACAACTGTATGGTTGCTATAAATACCTTCAAACTCACTTCCCAGTGGCACAGCCAGAACTGTCTCATGGCGGTCATGTAGTTTATTCTGTGATTGCCAGCATGGGGGAGCGGTCTAAGGGGAAGGGGTGACCCCCTCCCCTTTGAAAATTTTTTGAATGATTGGGTGACTTACATGCAATCCGGTGCTACATATGTTACCTTTTTGAAGTAAAATTTACTTTCAAAAATTGACATATTCTGGGTTAATAACTTAAAGAACCAGAAAGCCCAAAGGCTTAGTGATTCCTTGCTGAATGGGGATGCTTTGTTGCACTGAGGTTTATCCCTCAAATTTATCTTTCTTGACTACATCATTTTATGTTTTAACAATTTGACCTCTGCTGACCTCACATGACCTTTGAACCCCACCAAATATAACAAAAAAGAAAATCTGAAGTGTCTTGAAAGGGATTCAACTCCAATGGATCTTGGATCTTGAAAATTCTTGGAAAATTTTGCTTTTTGACCTCTGGTGACCCTAGATGACGATCTTTGGAATACTTGGGATATTTTGCTGTTTGACCTCTGTTGACTCCTGATGACTATCTTGGGAATTCTTGGGAAATGTTGATTTTTGACCCCAGTGACACCAGATCACAATCTTGGGAATTCTTGAGATATTTTGCTTTATGACCTCTGGTGACCCCATATAACAATCTTGGGAATTTTGGGGAAATTTTGCTTTTTGACCTCTGTTGACCCCACATAACAATCTTGGAAATACTTAAGAAATGTTGCTTTTGACCTCAGTGATGCCAGATTACAATCTTGGGAATTCTTGGGAATTCTTGGGAAATTTTGCTTTTTGACCTTTGGTAACCCAAGATGACCTTTGACCTCCACCAAAAACAATAGGGTTCTTCCTTACATCATGACAAATCTATATACCAAATATGAAAAGTCGGTCATTCCTATCTTGAGATATCGTGATTACCAGCTTTTCAGCTTTTTACCTCCAGTGACCTCAAATGACCTTTGACCTTCAACAAAAACAAAAGGCTTCTTCCTGTCAACATGACAAATCTATGTACCAAATAAGAAAAGTGTCAGTCATTGCTATCTGGAGATATCGTGTTTACAAGCGCAGTTTAACCTCTGGTGACCTCAGATGACCTTTGACCTCTACCAAAAACGATAGGATTCTTCCTCTCAACATGACAAATCTATATAGGCCATTCCCATCTTGACTTATGGCGATTTCAAGGTTTTCGGTCTTTGACCTCTAGTGACCTCAAATGACCTTTGACCTCCACCAAAAACGATAGGATTCTTTCTCTGAACATGACAAGTCTATATACCAAATATGAAAAGTGTCTGTCATTCCTATCTTGAGATATCATGATTAACGAGCTTTTCAGCTTTTTAGCTCCGGTGACCCCAAGTGACCTTTGACTTTCACCAAAAACAATAGGCCTCTTCCTCTCAACATGGCAAATCTACATACCAAATATGAAAAGTGTCGGTCATCCCTATCTCGAGATATCGCGATTACAAGGTTTTTGGTTTTTGACCTCTGGTGACCTCAGATGACCTTTGACCTCTACCAAAAACAATACGGTTCTTCCTCTCAACACGACAAGTCCATACAGGCCACTCCTATCTTGAGATATCATGATTTCAAGGTTTTCGGTCTTTGACCTCTGGTGACCTCAAACGACCTTTCACCTCCACCAAAAACAATAGCATTCTTTCTCTCAAGATGACAAACCTATATATCAAATATGAAAAGTGTAAGTCATTCCTACCTTGAGATATCGCGATTACGAGCTTTTCGGCTTTTTACCTCCGGTGACCTCAAATGACCTTTGACCTTCACCAAAAACAATAGGGTTCTTCCTCTCAACATGACAAATCTATATACCAAATATGAAAAGTGTCTGTCATTGCTATCTCGAGATAACGCGATTACAAGTCATTTACGAGGTTTTCGCATTTTAACCTATGGTGACCTCAGATGACCTTTGACCTCTACCAAAAACAATAGGGTTCTTCCTCTCAACATGACAAATCTATATACCAAATATGAAAAGTGTCGGTCATTCCTATCTTGAGATAACGCGATTACAAGGTTTTCGGTTTTTGACCTCTGGTGACCTCCGATGACCTTCGACCTCCTCCAAAAACAATAGGGTTCTTCCTCTCAACATGACAAATCTATATACCAAATATGAAAAGTGTCGGTCAATCCTATCTTGAGATATCGCGATTACAAGCAGCGTCACAAACACACATACACACACACATACACACCCACACACACACACATACACACACACACACACACGACATCACCATCGCATAGATTCCTTGCCTGCCTACGGCAAGGAATCAAAAAATCAGCATTATTGAACGAGAGAGAATATGGCCCAATGGTCCCTCCCCCTAAAATGCCACTGCTCACTTTGAATCTGTACAACTTGGCAGAACAGTGTAGTCCACATATGTCATGATGCCTACAGTGTGCAAAACTGTCTGTGCATTAACATACTTTAACATCTAAAATCTCACTTGAGGAAGTTACATTACAAAATTAGGGAAAGAGCAACTTGGCAAGTGTCCCCAATTGCCTCCAATGATGGGCACTGCAGCACCAGATCCCATATATGGGTTATATTTCCACCTTGGTCTGCTGGATAAATTGATGTGGCATCCAGAAACCTGCCATAGAGCTTCTTGCAGAGTTAAGGGAAAACCTCCTTAGAGATCTGCACTGTAACCATTACAGTGAGACTCTTAATTTGCTCAAAGCATTAATGTAAGTTCTTTTTCTTTCAGGGAGACTTGTAATTGTACAACACTTTGAACAATCAACTGATCTAATGGCTTTCAGTTTGAGGAAAGATGATAGATGACAGGGAAATATTTTGACCCACTGTACTACAATATTTTGAATTAAAGAATTAGTTCTACTGTATCACAGACCAGCTACCTGTGCATGCAAAGCATAGGTAAGGGTTTTAAAATTTGGAGGCCTAGCTAGGACTGCATGGCTACAGGGGATACAGGTCAGGCAAAGGACTCTAATCCACCCCCTTGACAATACCACTACAGGTACAATTCCCTCAAAGAGATGAAATCATAGAGTACTTAAAATCACAGGTGTGAGAGTGGAACATTTATGGGTGGTGAAATAAGTGTTTCTTAGTGCCCTATGCAGTTTCATATGAGAATATTTCTTAATCCTATAATTGGTCTTTGTGTACAGTACTTGCATCTAATTAAGATACTTGGCATCTACACACTGCAACCTGTCCGACTAAGCCACTCTTGAGTAAGACACTCAGAGTTTAAGACAGCTATCTTGGAAAAAGAATGTATCTGAAAATTTCACTCCAAAACACCATACAAAAGAAAAGTTTTTTGACAAGATCAGAAAAATATAGGAGAATATAGGAAAACAAGCCCAAAATCATACAAATATAGGAAAAATAGGATTTTTGGGAATTTATAGGAAATTATAGGAAATATAGGATCACTTTGAGGCCTGTATGATACTAGTGTCATCCTCTGGGTCCTCATGCCAGAGTTATGAATGTATTTAAAGGTCTGGTACACACAGCAGCACACACAAGTAATTATGCACACACCAATATGACCTCAATACATTTCTTCCTCCATCAAACTACAAACTGTTGTTTGGCTATATACCAATGTCCACCTCATGTCATCATTCATTCTAAATGATATATATTAATATGACATGCACTGTAGGTACATTCTATCATGCGACATTAATATCATAGACAAAGATATAAATTTAATATATACTTTACAAAAGTACAACCCGGCACTGAAGCCATTAACATTACCTAAATCTTCTATCTGAACTTCCTGACTGAGAGCAGGGTCAAAGTCTGGTGTCAAGTCTGAAACAGAATTTACAAATATACATGTTGTTCAGTGCCAATTTATTCTTTTATTCTTACCTTCATTAAGGCCTTATGGTTGATTGCAATGTACTTTGCAAAAAAAATCTAGGATTAACCACTGAAGATATATTTTCACTTAACGCATAGTTCCTATTAAAGAGTGATTAATTAAGGCTTTCATGTAGACCCACACGAAAAGTAGGATCAAACTGCTACATAAAATAGTACAAAAGTAGGATTTTGTAGGTAGGACAAATTTAGCTAGATTTATCTAGATTTAGCTAGATTTGGCTAGATTTTAAGAACAGTTTCCCCTAATATTTTAATATCAATGTATAACTGTATGAATCTTGCAGGGATTTTCTTTAGGAATTTTTCAGGAAAAGAAATGAAATTTTATTACATTTTTTTTCTTATTCTATCTCATTTTGTTTTTGAGTGTTGGCAAATCAAAATAATAGGAGAAAGAAGTGTAATATAGGATAAACCAAGATTTTCAGGAGAAAGGTGGTACTATAAGGAAGGATCAAAGGTACAAGAAGATAACTAGGAGTCACTTGAAAGCCTGCAAATTCACAACTAACATACTGTATCTGCACATTTGCCTGCACCCATGAGAAGTGATCTATACTTGTAATCACAGCTGGCTTTTCATGTTAATACTCCTGCCAGTGCAAAATTTTGTATTCCTCCTCATGCCATTGCCTTGTATTCATATTGCAATGTACTCACATTCATATATTTGCAAAAGAGGACTTTTTTTAGTGCTTATATACAAAGAGAAATGACCCGAATTATCACCCTACCACTAAGAAATCTCAGACTCAGTGAGGGAACACATACCTCCCTTGACCCTGCCATTGCATGTTACAACTGAGACAGAGAACACCCGGTGGGTCTTACAAGGCTGAGATTTACACAAGTAACAGCTAGCAACTAGTATACAAACACAAACAACTATAAATTGGAATATTACAAATAACTGCAAATGAAAAATTGAGATAAATATAATCAAAATTTAATTTTACCTTCTTCACAGATAGATCCTCCATAACCAATTTCACACCTACAGAAGAAACTTTCTCCAAATTCTGCACATGTTCCCCCATTTAAGCAAGGTTTGGCATCACATCCAGTCAGAACTATGGAAGAATAACAAGACATATTGCAAGCATAAAGATTATTACGAATCATGTATCTAACAAACAATACTTTACAACAATCTTGTCCCTACATAATAGGTTAAAGTCTTACAGCAAATCCTCCAACAGACAACTAGTGAAGCTATCTCCACACTGCAAAAATGAGTCATACAGCAAACCCAAACTTAACATGCTGAGTTAGAGTATCCTGACACTGCAAAAATGAGTCATACAGCAAACCTTAACACAATATATGTGGAGATGTCCCCACACTCTAGAAATGAGTCATACAGCAACCCTAAAGTCCCAAACACAAGATGTGGAATTGTCCCCCATAGCAGAAGTGAGTTTAATGCAGCAACCTAAATACTGGAACCTGAGTTGTCCCCACAGTGTAGCATATCTTTTTCAACTGCATTAGGGAATTGTTACATCCTTCCCCGGGTTTGATATAAAATCGCAGAGACCCAACTTGCAACTTTTTGAGCGTGCTAATTGATTTGTTTGCTTGGCCAGCCAGCCGGCCACTTAAGTTTCTTGTGAAATGCCATTAAGAATTTGCAATGCCAATTAATGCCAATTTTCAGGCCGATAGCAGTTAGACACGATGTCCATTGGTCGTTAGCCCCGTAGTAGTAGTCCTAGAATCTTCGTAATCGTGCCATTCGGCTTTGGAATTCCCTCCCATCTTCTGTCATAGCTAAACAAAGGACGAAATCCTTCAGGAAGTGTATTTCACGTAATTATATTCAAGACTACTAGAGTTAATCTTACTGGTACTGCAGTGAATACATTCTGTAAACTTCTGATAATCATGTTTTGCTTCTCTTAATTGTCTTGAAGATCATTTTCTCCACTGCCATTGCTGGGGTGGGGTGGGGTGGGGTGGATGGGTTTTCGTTGGGGTAGTCCTTTCTTCTCTTTTCACCTTCTTTCTGTTTTTGATCATTTGTTTTTGCTATTGTTGAAGCAGTTTGTTTGCATGTTTGTTGTTTTGCTTTTCTCTTTGTTTATAGGGAGTCCACATTCTCAAACCTTCTGGGGTTTTTGTGTACTTCCTTTCGCTTATGTATGTGGACCCACG
This sequence comes from Holothuria leucospilota, assembly GCA_029531755.1. NCBI lineage: Eukaryota > Metazoa > Echinodermata > Holothuroidea > Aspidochirotida > Holothuriidae > Holothuria > Holothuria leucospilota. The sequence continues at coordinate 10,642,049 of CM055965.1, forward strand.
CTGATCAAACAACAACCATAGGGAATTGTCAGCTGTGCCCCCCTCTTCCTCCCTCCCAGACTACACTTAAGGAATGAGTTTCACCTTAAACCCATCTATCAGTTCACATTGTTCACACACTACAGATATGAATCACAGAGTTAACTCATTCACTGACATTCAATGAAAAGTCTTCCAAACCAAGGATATGAGTCACACAACTAACCAATCTGCCATAACTTAAATTTTCTATAAATGATAGACACAAGTCATACAACTTTAACCCTGTCCACAGGCAATGATACTGTTGTCTGTTTTAAACTGCAAACAAAAATATTGCCACGTTTTCCACCTTTTTAATTACTTTGGAAACACTTCCAGCAATTAACAAACTGAATTGCAGGAATTCACACATTGTTTTGTTCAGAACAACCAGTGACTGCATTAACTGCACTCAAATCATGCTTCATCTTGATAAGACAGACCAAGTTAAACATACGCTTAGTTAAAAAATTTATATGAAACTTTTAACTTCATCACTTGATACTTTTAATGCTGCACCCAACTGGAAAACGATGACCTTCTGAGGGCTTCCATTCTCTTTATTCCAAATTATGCCAAAGAGTAGTCTTAATTTCTTAAATGTCATACATATACAGCATTCTGTAATATGAAGTTCTACACTAGTTATTGCATCACAAATACTGTACACAATCCCAACACAATTCTGATGGCTATGGTGGCTGAGTAGGACTGGATTAAATCTTCATTTCCCAGAAAGCACATCAAATTTCCAGCCAAAGTGCTTAGCCTGCAATTCCCGCATGTATCTGAGTACCTGTTGTAGGAATTACAGTGGTTGTCCATTCTGTTGTGAGTTCTTCTGTAGTAGTTGCAACATCAGTTGTCCATGGTTCTGTTGTGACTATGAAGGAAGTTATCAAAGAGATACTTTTAACTTTTAACAAGAAGCTAACATATGGGAAGAAATTCAATTTTCTAACACCTACTGTAAAAGACCTTTATGTTGAGCACTAAAGCTAAAACCACGAAGTGCACAAACATAAAAGAAGGTACAAAACAAAAACAAAACAAAACACAAAACTTTGCAGCTGTTTCATGTGTTTGTCAATGTACTCACAGGAATATGATAAGTTCTGGACTGATGTGACAGTTTCCAACTGAATTAGCATCACATGGCACAGAATAACCTCAATACTTGTTCCTGACTAGCCGAGACAATCATTTTGCTATTCATTTTGTGAAAACTATTTGTTTCAGCATACAATATTTTCTTCAACATTTTCCTTCTTCACTATATTATAATACACACATACTGAATGCATAGCAATACCATGATTTAACCAGAGCTTTGCAAAACCCTGGTACCTTGAAAACTACAATGATCCAGCAAAACTCTTTGGCTTTATATCTATAATGCTATAAAATTTTTCACAAGGTGGGATGTGTGGTCCTCCCAGCAAAAAGTAGCACATGTTGTTTGTGTTTTGAGGACTATTACTCATGGCCATGTGAATATCACACCTACACATACAGTAATAGGTAAGGGTCCCTCAAAGTATAAACTCTCATGTAAAACTGCTTTGATACACCAGTACATTTACATACCAACATAACGGAATAAACATGGCCACACCTGGCAGTAAATATTCTGAAGTTACCTGCTGAACTCAAGTATGACATATAAGAGGCAAAAATACAGTTGTCAGAGATTCAGACTCAGCACACTCTGTAAATATTACTTAACACTGAAAAACTACTGCCGGTATTGGTGTAATTGCATTATGCATCTCTCTCTTTGCTGGACATTCTGGCGGTCAGGCATGGACATTTTGGTGATCAAGCATGGACACCTTAGCAGTCAAGCAAGGACATTTTGGAGGTCATCCATTAATTGTATCACAATTGTATCTAATGTCTTGCTGTGTAGCTTTTAAAATCTATCTTTACATGAATTGTGACTCCCATTATGGCAATTGGAAATGCACCAAGGTGAATACCACTACATCTATACAATCATAATGTACACTATCGTCATTTATCATGTAAAGACAAAATTGAGTTCATTTAAAAATTCCATCCAAGTTTGAGATTTCCTTTGGTACGTTCCATCTGTGGTACAGGTATTGTCACAGTGTTTACAAATACATAAACATGCACACATATGCTTAGAGTCTCTCAGAGGATTCCATGTTATTGAAAGAATCCTTAAAAATGCTTTTTCCTTTGGTAATATTTGATGCCAAACTAAACCTTACCTTGTGTGGTTGCTTCTTCAGTCGTCGTCAATTCAGTCGTGATATCAGTAGTAGTATCTTCAGCTGTAGATGGGTGAGTTGTGACTGCATTATAAAATGAAATGAAAAAAGAAAAAGTTCAAAGCATTCAGTTGTCCAAGCATCTACCCTAAGTAAACAGCTGTCAATGTCAATACACTGACTTTAATAAATATGCCTTTGCTTTATTTTTGGAAACTACAGCTTCTAGAATTTTGCCATTGCATACAAAAACATAAAACAGGTAATTATTACGAATAAAACTTCTTCAACCATACTGACATTCCAAAACAAGACTACTGCAGTAATCTTTTATGACTAACTGTGACCAGACATAAGAGAAAAGCTTTGCATAGTTACTAGATACTGAGCTGTATCACAAAACAACTTTAGGCTGTTCTTGTACAGTAGGAGGAAAAAATGTCTGTCTTGTAACAGACAATACTTAGTTTTGTCATGTCTACTCGTGCTTGTAATATACTGGACATGAACTCAATACATGAGCTCTAGTTAGGAATAAATTTTTTATCTACAGTTAACATAGTATAACATGGTATCAGCCTAAAAACATTAAAGTCCTTCACAGCAATTATACTGTGACAAAAGAAAAATTAATATTAATATATTTATAACAACCTTTAATATTAATAAATTAATAATAACCTGAACTTTCTAGCAGATCAAATGCTTCCATTTTATCACTCACCCTCTTCATACTCCGCGTTGGTACGTTCACAGATAAAAAAATGTGTGGCATTGCAAGATCTGGGAGTCCATGCAAAACCATTGGTACGATCCAGAAAAAAACATGAATCACTTTTCAAATCAAGGAAGTTGCGGTCTGCTGATTGATGGTTTACATTTATATTTTCATAAAAAAATGGTTCACTGCTGCTCCAGAAAAATTGTTGCTCAGAAGGCCTGTACAGCAAACCAATCCAATAATTGTTCACAGATGAAACGCTGCTTTCCAGAAACAGCTGTTCACCTTCAGATTCGATTGACACTAAGCTGCTACCAAAAAATAAGCCACAATATGCCTCTGCATCCCACTGCGGTGACTGGTTGCTTACTATCCAGTAACATGATGACTTATATAGGATGACGCCATCAAACTGAGAACATGGTAACAAGGAATCAGTAGTTAAGACTGGTACTTTTTCACTGGTTGGGCTTTCTTCTGTGGTGAATCCACTAGTATGAGCTGTCGTTTGTCTAGTAGAGATGGCCTTTGATGTAGAATGGACAGTTGAGGTGAGTCCACCAGAATTCCCCTCTGTGGTAGTCTCAGATGTGCTTACACTTAAAGTAGACAGAGCTGGTGAAGACTGCTTCGTTGAACCTTCAGCTGATGTAGAGTGGTGAGTAGTATACCTTTCTGTGGTAGTTTCCATAGTAGATGGAAAAGCAGTAGTTGCCGGCTCAGTTGTCTCTACATCTGGAGCAAATGGCAATGAACTTCCTAGACGTTTTTTCTCAGGGGGAAATGCAACAGATGAACTAGCCCCTATGGTTGTTTGAAGTTTTGTGGTTTCTTCTGCTGTGGTAGTGATGGTCTTTGTTGTGTCTTGGGTGGTTTCCCCTGGTGTGGTTTCAAGAAGGGTCACAGTTTCTGTAGTAGTTTGCAATGTAGTTTCTTCTGATGTGGTTACAAAGGGGGTTGTGGTTACAAAAGGGGTTGTGGCTTCCACTGTGGTATCTTCAGCTGTAGTTTCAACTGGGGTTGTGGTTTTCATGGTGCTTCCTTCTGTAGTTACAAAAGGGGTTGTCATTTTTATTGTGGTATCTTCTGCTGTTGTAACCAAAGGGGCTGTAGTTTTTAGTGTGGTTTCTTCTGCAGTGGTTACAAATGGTGTTGTAGTTTCTATGGTGGTCTCCACTATTGTTGTTACAAATGGGGTTGTAGTAGGTAGGGTTGTTTCTTCCACTGTAGTTGGGTCAGTTGTGATCAACTGAGAAGTAGAAACCTCTTGGGTGGTTGTCAATCTGGTTGTAACTGCACACATTTGACCAGAAAGTAAAGAAGGTAAAGAACATCAGGATTTGAACATAAACATGAAAAGAGGGTCACAAAAATCAGTAAGTTTTCAGATGAAAGAAGTAATGTTTTCACTGCAAAGATTGTTCATTTATCCACCAATAATCTACAAAACGTGCAGTTTTTCACAGAGCAAATGTCTGACAGGCAAAAGTTTAAAAGATAATTGAATACAGAACGCCATATTCCTTCAATCCCATCAGAAGCTAATGCAACTTCTCCCCCCCAAAAAAAACCCTCTTCAGACTCAAAAAAAACCAACAACAAGGCCAATGGAACCAGAAAGCCAAAAGGCTTAGTGATTCCATACCAAATGGGGATGCTTTGTTGCACTGAGGTTTGTCCCTCAAATTTTCCTTTCTTGACTATATCATTTTATGTTGTTTAAACAATTTGATCTCTGCTGACCTCACATGACCTTTGAACTCCACCAAAAATAGCAAAACAGAAAAAAGGAAGTGTCTTGAAAGGGATTTAACTCCAATGGATCTTAAATCTTTTTGACCTCTGGTGACCCCAGATGACGATCTTGGGAATTCTTGAGGTATTTTGCTTTTGACCTCTGGTGACCCATATAAGAATCTTGGGAATTCTTGGGAAATTTTGCTTTGTGACCTCTGGTAACCCCAGATGAGCTTTGACCTCCAACAAAAACGATAGGGGTCTTCCTTACATCATGACAAATCTGTATACCAAATATGAAAAGTGTCCTTCATTCCTATCTTGAGATATTGTGATTACAAGCTTTTCGGTTTTTTAGCTCCAGTGACCTCAAATGACCTTTGAACTTCACCAAAAACAAGAGGGTTCTTCCTCTCAACATGACAAATCTATATACCGAATATGAAAAGTGTCTGTCATTACTACCTTGAGATATCGTGATTGCAAGCCATTTACAAGGATTTTGCAGATTAACCTCTGGTGACCTCAGATGACCTTTGACCTTTACAAAAAATGACAAGTCTATATCGGCCATTCCTATCTTGCCATATCACAATTTCAAGGTTTTTGATCTTTGACCTCTGGTGACCTCAAATGACCTTTGACCTCCACCAAAAATGATAGGGTTCTTTCTCTTAACATGACAAATCTATATACCAAATATGGAAAGTGTTGGTCATTCCTATCTTGAGATATCGTGGTTACGAGCTTTCAGCATTTTACTTCCGGTGACCTCAAATGACCTTTGACCTCCACCAAAACAACAGGGTTCTTTCTCTCAATATGAGGAATCTCTATACCAAATATGAAATGTGTTGGTCATTGCTACCTCAAGATAACGTGTTTACACGCTGTTTTGGAGGTTTTCCCAGTTTAACCTCTGGTGACCTCAGATGACCTTTGACCTCTACCAAAAACAATAGGATTCTTCCTCTTAACATCACAAATCTGTATACCCAAGTACAAATTGAGTGTCGGTCATTGCTAACTTGAGATATCATGTTTACAAAGTTCTCGGTTTTTGACCTCTGGTGACCTCAAATGACCATTGACCTCCACCAAAAGCAACAAGCTTCTTCCTCTCAACATGACGAATAATCTATGTACCGAATATGAAAAGTGTAGGTCATTGCTATCTTGAGATATCGTGTTCACAAGCTAGGCGTCACATACACACATACACATACACACACACAACATCAATGGCATAGATTCCTTGCCTGCCTTCGTCAAGGAATCAAAAACAATCTTGGAAATGAGTTTTCCAGTTGTGACAGATGATTTACTAGCCATGCTAGTCTCTTGAGGCCTTTCCTAATCTGCTATTACAAATCAAAACTTTTCCAGAAACTTTTCTGGAAACACTTTTTCTGTTTCAAACAAATCTAATAAAACTTTATTGTCTACAATGAGACTTTGTATCATCTTTAACAGTATTTTTCTCCAAAAATAGAAGTTAAATATTTATCAAATTTGAAATTTCCCACAAATAACTTTTCACTACTTAAAAGAGGTGAGGAATGGAAATTAATGTGAAAGTAAAATTACATCATCATCAGCTAAAAACCCCTTCCTTTAGGACTCTTTTCTGAACTGACATTTTGACCTCAAAATTAACAGTTAAGCAACAAGACATTTCAAACTGAACACATACTATATAGTTTGTGATGTGGTCAACATTTTTTATTTAATTACATTCAAAATATTCTGCCCACCCATTGTTGTTGTTGTTGTTGTTGTTATTATTATTAGGTAAACACTAAACAGTGGGGCAGCTCAACTGCTTACCTGAGGTGTGAATGGATTGTTTAGCATGCTGCTGCAATTCAATCGGAGATTTTAGCCAAAATCACCCTACAAAAAGGCCTTTTCCCAAGCCAACCTTATCCCTCCACTTGCAACAGTTAATCCCTTTTGTAAAAAGCTAGCTATGCTGACCACAGACTCTTTAAAAGGTTTAAGCAATGCCTTCACTTGTTAAATGCTGGAATTTATCACTTAACATTTATGTCTCCCTGTAATGCAACAACAAACCCCTTTAACTTTATGATCTTAAGATAGCTGCACAGGAAGTTCACTGATAAACTGTGGATAAACAGTGGTCAACCAGGCAGGGATGGCTAAAACTTGATACTCTTTTCTAGCATCATGGTGAGCTAGCCAAGTGGAAAAATCCACCTAGGTCTGCAGCCAAGGGTTCTGAAATTAGCTACTAAAATCTAATGGGATATTTCTCAGTATGCTTCTAAGAGAGTGAAGCCCACAGTGACAGACCATGGCCAATATATTTGCCAAGAAGGACACCTATCTGACCTTTCCTACTATTGCATGACTCTGCTGCCTATAATTTTCCTTGACAATTTTCATACATGGTCCTGTCTGCAGAGGGGGCAAATTCTCCAGAAAAGAATATAGGAAGACCTTGATTATTGCCTCTTGACCACTATTAAATGACAACTCACTTGACTAGGTAATAACCAAGCATGTATTAACTGGGAAGCCCATACAAAAGAAACCCAGTGAAGTGTGAAAGTAAAGCCACAGTATCTCTTCAAGTTACAGTAACTACTGTTTGTAGAATACACTAGTCAGCTCTCCAATATAATTATCCATTGCTGGATTGCTTTGGATGTTTCTACCCACATTTTCCTATATATAAAACAGGTTGTGAAATGTTTGTATGAGCATCTGAGCAGCAAAACCCTTATGAGCCAACTCAGGAATAATATCACAGATGATGAACTGGTACTTTTCATTGTATAAAGCACAGTACTTACTAACATTGCAAACAATGCTACATTCAAGCAATTTAAACTGTGTATAAAACAACTTATTTAGAGCTTATATGGCTACTTGCTAGCTCACCTGGTGGTGAAGTAGTGGTGAAAGGATTGACACAGCCACCATACTGACATATAAAATTCTCTGCACAATGTGAGTCTTTTGTACATCTGCATCTTCCAACTTCACAATCGCCTTCACAATGGGAATTTCTGGAACACTCATAGTCAATAGCTGCAAGGAGAAATATTCATACAGGAAATGAGCATTAAACATACAAATAATTTACATTAAAGTGAATTAATATGAACATGCTCTATACATGGAGGTAAGAGTGATTTTGTGGTCAGTTTGTCAACTGGAAGAACAGAGTTTTGTTTTGAGGAGGATCAAGGGGAGTGAAACTGCATGTAGATCCATGATATGGGTCCCCATCGGTGTAGGAAGCTGGGTACAGGGAATTACTTAATATTTGAGGAATTGGGGAATACTTAATATTTGAGGGTTCTTAGATGCAATTTGGTGCAACATTTTGAGCTCACTTCAAAGAAAATTACTCCATATTGTTAACATTTTTCACAGAGGAATCAAATAAGAGGTTTCTGTCCTTGAATTGTTGAAGGGGAGAGGAGAAAGCATCCATCCTACCACATTTTGAGTAGAAGAGGCTCCCCCAAGCACCTCCCTCCTCCTACACCAATGTGGGTCCCTAACTGAAACCACTCACTTGAACCAGAAAGCCAAAAGGCTTAGTGATTCCTTGCCATATGGATATATTGTAACAAACATGAATCACCCACATGACAAGCATGTGATCCCTCATAGTTATCCTACTTGAGATATCATGTTAATAAGGTCAAAAGCTTTTGAAATCTTGTGACCCAAAATGACCTACATGCTAAATATAAAAAAATCCACTGGCTAAGAATGAGATCCTTTTGACCTCTGGTGACTCCAAATGACCTTTGACCTCCACCAAAAATTATAGGGATCATCCACTTATTATGGGCAACCCACATGCTACGTATGAGATCCTTCACAGTTACCCTTCTTGAGATATGGTGTCTACAAGGTTTTGACCTTTTTACTTGAAGTGACCCCAAATGACCCTTGACCTCCATCAAAAAGAAAAGGAATCATCTACTCAATATGGGCAATCCACATGCTATGTATGCCATCCCTCACAATTATCCTCCTGGGGATATTGTGTTTACAGGGATTTAAACTTTTGGCCTCTGGTGACCCCAAATGACCTTTGACCTCCAACAAAAACAATAGGGATCATCTACTCATTATGGGCAATCAACGTGCTACGTATGAGATCCCTCACAGTTACCCTTCTTGAAACATTGTGTGTACAAGGTTTTGACCTTTTGACCTCTGGTGACCCCAAATGACCTATGACCTCCACCAAAAATTGTAAGGATCATCAACTCATTATAAGCAATCCTCATGCCAAGTATGAGATCCCTCACTGTTACCCTCATTGAGATATCATGTTTATAAGGTTTTGACCTTTTTACCTCTGGTGACCCCAAATGTCCTTTGACCTCCACCAAAAATGATAGGGATCATCTACTCAATATGGGCAATCCACATGCTCAGTATGAGATCCCTCACAGTTACCCTTCTTGAAATATCGTGTTTACAAGGTTTTGACCTTTGGACCTCTGGTGACCCCAAATGACCTTTGACCTCCACCACAAACTATAAGGATCATCTACTCAATATGGGCAATCCTCATGCTAAGTATGAGATCCCTCACTGTTACCGTGATTGAGATATAGTGTTTATGAGGTTTTGACCTTTTTACCTCTGGTGACCCCAAATGACCTTTGACCTCCACCAAAATTGATAGGGATCATCTACTCAATATGGGCAATCCACATGCTAAGTATGAGATCCCTCACAGTTACCCTTCTTGAAATATCGTGTTTACAAGGTTTTGACCTTTGGACCTTTGGTGACCCCAAATGACCTTTGACCTCCACCACAAACTATAAGGATCATCTACTCATTATGGGCAATCCTCATGCTAAGTATGAGATCCCTCACTGTTACCCTCATTGAGATATAGTGTTTATGAGGTTTTGACCTTTTTACCTCTGGTGACCCCAAATGACCTTTGACCTCCACCAAAATTGATAGGGATCATCTACTCAATATGGGCAATCCACATGCTAAGTATGAGATCCCTCACAGTTACCCTTCTTGAAATATCATGTTTACAAGGTTTTGACCTTTGGACCTTTGGTGACCCCAAATGACCTTTGACCTCCAACACAAACTATAAGGATCATCTACTCATTACGGGTAATCCTCATACTAAGTATGAGATCCCTCACTGTTACCGTCACTGAGATATAGTGTTTCTAAGGTTTTGACGTTTTTACCTCTGGTGACCCCAAATGACCTTTGACCTCCACCAAAAACAATAGGGATCATCTACTCAATATGGGCAATCCACATAGTAAGTATGAGATCCCTCACATTTATCCTTCTGGAGATATCGTGTTTACAAGCAACTTCCAGCACATTTACTATTTGACCCCTTGTGACCCCAAATGACCTTTCACCTCCACCAAAAAGAATAGGGATCATCTACTCATTATGGGCAACCTACCTGCCAAGTATGAGATCCCTCGGAGTTACCCTTCTTGAGATATCTTGTTTACAAGGTTTTGACCTTTTGACCTCTTGTGACCCCAAATGACCTTTGACCTCCACCAAAAACAATAGGGATCATCTACTCAATATGGGCAATCTATCTGCTGAGTATGAGATCCCTCGGCGTTACCCTTCTTGAGATATCGTGTTTACAAGCAAAGCGTCACATACACACACACACACACATACACACACACATACACACACACACGACATCACCATCGCATAGATTCCTTCGGCCTTCGGCAAGGAATCAAAAATGGGCATATAATTGAAATGAGGGACCCACTACACCAGAATTCATTTTTTGGAACAAGCATTTCTTCCAACTGAGGTTGAAAGCAGTCAGAATGTGTCACTTGTTTCTTTTTTATAGACAAGTATATCAAAGTGTTGAAAGTGAAATACTGTATATGCATGGCTATTGATGTCACTTTTTGAGTTTTGGACTTGGTGCCCTCCTTAATGGTGGTAGATGCTGATGCCCTTCAAACTGAAAACAAAGGAAAACTAGAGCGAAAATGGTGCAGAAGAACCCAAATCTCAAACCCTGAAGGCAGCCTCCAGCTCTGCAAAATGTCACCAAAGTTGCGTCATGCCATCTTCATTTTCTAATCTATTGTCCTCAGAAAGCCACAATGTGAATTAAAATCAAGCTGAAAATAATTCATATTCATCAATATTGTACAAAAGAATCTGCAGGAGAAGAAGAATTTTGCAGAATTTCATAGGAAGAGCCATAGGGCCTTGGACCAAAACTTCCAGAATACCACAAACAGGGGCCAGATTCACAAAGCATACTTTTGCACAAAAATTTGCATAGGTCTGACTTAATATGCATCTTTCTTTAAAGTTGGTATTATTTTGCATAACTTTACGCAAGCTTCAGAGTTGTTGTAAGTACAACACATACAAAGTTGCACAGTAACGAGGAGCTGCTGCACCACATTGGTCCGTGTGTGTTACCACACAAAGCAGTGCCATCATTTTAATGATTACAGACAATGTGAATGGCTTAAAATGTGACAGCACAAGCTGCAACCACTCACATCATTGGCTCTTCTGCATTTATTGTAATTACCCAGCATATCTTTATAAACTGAGCAAGTTGTTTTCGGGAATACCACTTAAGAAAGTTCTTACATAGTTCACAAGTATTTTGACTCACAAAAAAAATTACGCAAATGTCAGTGAATTCTGCCCCAGATCAGTAACCAACCATCATTCTGACAGACCATCAACTCTGTTTAACATTAATTGGAAGAAAGGTTTTAAGTATTTTGAAATATTTGACAAGATGGACCCTAGGGTCCATCTTAGGGCCTTAAGGATGCAAAATTTCTGAGCACCCTGAAAGCACCACTAACAGAGTACCATTTTCCCATTTTGGCTGATATGTACTCTGGTGTGTTGGTATGTTAACTCCAGCTTCACTAAATTACATCATTGCGAATGGGGATTGCTGTGGTATTTCCGATGTATTTACATAATTGTTGAAAATATTTCATTTGGCAGCCATTTTGTTTTTTTTTCACCATCCTGGTCCTGGCAGGAAAGTTCCAAAAATTATTTGTTGAATACTCATTAAAAAATATGAACAAATGTTAACAAATAACTCCAAATAACAAATAACTCCATCCTAAGGTTCTTTGTGAGACTCACTTTGTAATTTGTGATGCTTTAGATTTTAGATGTGATCTTCAGGTACTTTTTTAGGGCTTCTTGTTTTCTCAAGGATTGGAAAGTGGGCCATGTAACTCCTCTTTTCAAGAAAGGGAAATGTTTTATAGAACCTTCAAATTATTGGCGAGTAGGCCTGACATTTGTTGTGTGTAAGATCGGTGAGTCTTTTTTTAGAGATGCTGTATTACTGTACCGCATGGTACAGAATAGTTTACTTACTTCAGAACAATATGGTTGTGTAGCAGGTAGGTCTTGCATTTCCCAGCTAATTGATACTTTTGAGGACTGGACAAGATCATTAGACGAGGGTGTTATTGTTGATGTGGTTTACACAGATTTATGAAGGAATTCAGCAAAGTGTCCCATCAGAGGTTTTTAAGTTACAATACTACAGTATTAATGGTAAATGTCTTGAGTGGATTAGATCTTTTCTGTCCAACCATATGCATCGTGTGTACATGCTGAGGGATATTTACTGGATTGGACTGATGTTAAGAGTGGTATCTGTGGAAGTTAGTCCAAAACAAACCAGAAACCGGTTTTTAAATGAAAAATTGGTTTTTCAGAAAGTACAACGGCCATGTGTACCTGACATGCATCAGGTCTAGCCACTTTATACTGCACATTGTACAATGTTGACATATGGCTGTACGTACATACGTACGGAAAAGACAGGTGGTTGTGATTGCGTGACCCAATTTTCACTTGTTTCAGATAATGATTCCTTGATTCCGTTCTCTTTGCAAATGGCCTATGTTTGCAGTAGCCTATTTATATGACACCCTACCCTGAAAATGTCACTGTAATTTTTTGATACAGAACAGTACTTTGAGAGGCATTAAACAGACTACTGAAATCACATGCGAGTGCTACTTCTATTTGACAGTGAGAGGTCTAGATACGACCTACCTACTTTAGTTCCAATAATGTAAAACACAACAACCCATTCTAGTGGAAAAGTAATAAGAAAGTCATGTTCGTGCAAAAGTGTGAGATTAAGCAGAAATTATAAAATTATCGGTTCAAGCTCCATTCATGAACATATGAATTAGTAGCAAATCACATAGAAAGAGAGTTATGTAAGTTGCGTGCAATCATTTCACTGACCTCAAGTAGCAGATAATCTTCACTGAAATCAAGTACGGCCAAAGGCCAGTATTGTATAACTGTCGGGCAGCAAGGCTGCCTGCATGCCTCACACACTGTGGCACACATGCACAGAAGGAACACTTTGGCATCATCAGCAGAGAAACTGGCTGACACACACCATAATTAATTTTATGCTCTTTTTCTGTCTTGCAATTTTCCTTTTTCCAAAAAACTACATCCTCAAATAATTGCCACCAAATACACTCATCAAGCCTGAGAAGGTGTTTGGGCACCAGAATGGCCCTATATAGTACAATCAGTGCAAAAACTAGACCCACTCGCAAAGTACAATCTTGTATCATCAGTCCTGAGTATAGGCCAACACAATATGTGTGCAAGTTCAACGTAGTCTAACAACATACCTTCAAACTGTGTCACAAGAGGGTCTTCAAGTGTACAGCAAAATTAGAGATTCAATTTGTCCTGCCAGAAAATGCACATTCCTTATGACAGTTTATGTACTGTGTGTTAAATGTTCAAAATTAATGAAGTTAAATAGAAAATAACTCAAAAGGCATGCATTACAAGCATTCTCTCTACAAAGACATTTCTATCAAAATGGCACTCGCCGCCAATGGCATGTTAGGAACAGGTGTACAGTGTACACTGGCTCAAAATATTGGTCCTCATCAATGATCACATGACCAGACTTAGTAGTCTGTTTCGCTCCTCCTTACCTCCTATTTACATATGTATACCATTTATATTGCCAGCAATAACCGTCTGGCAAACCAATAACACAGTGGGAATACCTATGACCTATGACCGTCATTCCCCTTGACCCGCTTGTGTCTTTGGGTAGACACCTCCCCCCCCCCTCCGTTACCTTTCTCCTTCCCGGTAGGTGTTCCCCCTGTTAGGGAGTGTGTTTTGAGCCTTTACAGGTTCTCTCGTTATTAGTCATTTTGTATCTCTTTCAGCTCGGGCCGGCATTATGTATTGTATCTCTTTCAGGTCTTGCTGGCCTTCCCCCTTTGACTCATTCTGTATCTCTTGCAGCTTGGGCCGGTGTTATGCATTGTATCTTTTTCACATCCCGTCGGCCTTCTCCCACTTGAGTCATTTTGTATCTTTTTCAGCTCAGGCCAGCGTCATGCACTGTATCTCTTTCAGGTTTCGCCGGCCCTTTCCCGCTTGAACCATTTTGTATCACGTTTCTCTAAGTTATCAATGTGTTTTCGAATGATGTATTGTTGTTTTACTTATTCTTACGAGCCCTCCCCGGCTTTATCCATGTTCTGGCTCTGGTTTTCTCCAAACTCTTGCCCTCCCTTTCCCGGCTTTTTGAGCTGGGGAGGCCTCGCCTTTGTAGTTATCGGCTTAGTTACCGGCTTTATCCTTATTGATTTTCGGCCCTTTAGTGTGGGCCAGTTCATGTTATTATGTTGCTGTCTGCCTGTGGGCTTTTTCCTTATCGTGTTTGCACAGATTCTTCTAAATGCTCTCAGTGCAAGAAGTTTAAGCCGTTCGTCGACTGGGACTTCCACAATCTGTGCCCTGCTTGCTGACAATGTACCAAAGACAATACATGCCAAGTCTGCGGAAACTGGTCTTCAGCTGAATGGGCCCAAATCAGACAACACTCTGAAGACCGAGGCAAAGCTATTCAGAAGAAAAAGTCCTCCAAGTCATCCTCCAATCCCTTAGCGAAGGGATCTAGAAGACGAGCCCCTAGTGGCTCCGCTTCCAGTAAGAATAAGACCGGCAACAAACCTGATAAGTCCGGCATCTTACATAAAGCCAGCAATAAGAGTAAGTCTGGCAATAACCCTGATAAGTCCGGCATCTTGGCTCAACCAAGAGACTTAACCTCGAGTGCTGTTTCAAATCTCCGTTCAACTGAGGCTTTCATTATCCTGGATTCGTCAGAGCAAGCCCTCATTCCAGCTATCCATGATCAGATCCCTGGTTCTCTCTTACCGGCTACCATGGAAACCGGAGAAACCACTGAACCCAGAGAGTCCAGGGAACCAAGGGAATCCAGAATCCCCGGCGATCACAGAGAGCCTAACAACCGATCTCAGGGGATTATTCCGTCCGGCCCTTTGCTCCAAGCTATGGGCTCCTTGACTGACCAGCCTCAACCTCTCCAGCGCCAGCCACCCAGCCCTTGGCCTCCCAAGATACCACGGATCCTAATGCTCTGGCCTTCTCATCGGACCTAAACTCCAACCCTTCCAGAGACTTTTCCGGTTTCTCCAACAGAAGCCGCTCTCGACATAGATCCAAGTCTAGAAAGAAGGAAAGGAGGCGTCACTCATCCTCCTCTTCATCCAATTCAAAAGGGAGACACCATCACTGCAGGAGACATCATCACCCTGACCAGACGGCATTCCCGACAGAAGCCTTGTCTCAGCTGGTTGCCTTGCTTTCCCAGTCGGTACACCCCCTCTCGACCACAGCTTCTGATCCCGCTCTGACCCCAGTTCCCGTCCAGAGCCCGATCGTCGGGCCTCCTCCTCCGGCCTCCTCTCAAGCTGCTCCCGCACCAGAAAACCTTCCTGTAGACACCAGCTCTGACGTCGACGCTGACTTCCCGGTAAACCAAACCTCAGTCCTGAACCAAAAGGACACTCACTCCCTGGCAGACCCCAATGCCTTTTCAGGAGATTCTGAAGACGAAGCTCCCCTCATGGGAACATCCATTTCCACAGAGGCCTTCGATAAAGCAGTGGAGGTCATCAGATGGCAGTTAGGCTTTGACTCCTCTCCCGAACCTGAACCCTTCTCCTCCAGGAAATCGCATCTCTCCCTCAACAAACCTTGTGCTCCCCTCTGCTCAGCGATGCCGAATGTTTGGACCGTTTTCCGGCATTGTTGACAACAAGGGAAAGTTCCGGTCTACAACTTCAAGGAAGTCTTTCAGTTCTGTCCACGACATAGACGCAGCTGCTCGAACGGGAATGAAGTTTTCCTCATCTCTCCTCCTCATTGCCGAGGTCCTCTCAAAATCCTTCAGGCAATCCGGGACAGAAGAAGTTTCGAGGAAAGACACGGGAGCCCTAGTCAACGTACTCGCTCCTGTTGCCTGCCTGGCTTACGACCAATTTGCGAAAGTAGCCGTAAGAGCCACCAAGAACAGACGGGAGCTTGTTCTAGATTCTCTTCGATGGCCTTTCGATGACATCAAACACCAGTTTATGAACCTCCCACTCTCTGGCCGGACCTCTTCACAGGCAAATTCAAGGAACAACTCCTGACCAAAATCAAACCACGGAAGGACATAAACAAGGCCAATTTCGAGTTTCCCAAGAGCTCCAGCTCATCATCCAGATCCAGGAGATCTCCTCGTCGATCTCGTTTCAGAAGATCGTCTAATCCTCCGGCATTTCCTCCCAGACAATCGTTCGTTTCCAGACCCCAACAGGGTAGACCAAGGAACCAGCCGTCCATGAGGAATCCACCGTCCTCCTCCATTACACCCAACACTAACCGCCGCCTGGGAAGAGGTTCGCTCCGGGGTTCCTACCGAAGTTTGACTCGCTTCCAGCCCAGCCCCCAGGGATGCCCACCCTACCCCCAGCTCCCAACAGTAGGGGGGAGATTGTCAATATTCTAAGACAACTGGGAGATTCTATCACTGGACCCAAGGCTACAGGATCAAATTAACAAGAACTCCTCCAAAGTCAGGACTGTTCAAAACTACTCCGGTTCCCAAGTCCGAAGACCAGCAGCTGGCCCTAGAGAAGGAGATCACGGACCTGCTTCAGAAAAAGGCTGTCTACGTCACCGACAAGAATCTGTCCCACCTGTTCTGCTCATCGTTCTTCCTAACCCCCCAAAAACCCGCTACCTGGCGCCCGATCATCAATTTGAAACCTCTCAACAAGGCTTACATCCGTCCAAAGAGATTCAGAATGGAAACCTTAGCAGTCATCCGTCCCTCCCTCCATACCGGTCTCTGGGCAACGTCAATAGACTTAAAAGACGCCTACTTACACGTTCCGATTCACCCATCTCACCAGAGGTTCCTGTTGTTCCGGTACCAAAAAGTAGACTTCTGCTTCTGGGCCATGCCATTCGGCCTCTCAATGGCTCCTCGGGTGTTTACCCGCATCACAAGAACCATATTGGCCTTCCTCCAGAGAAAAGGGATCCACATCTTCGCTTACCTGGACGACTGGCTCCTCCTCGCTCATACCCCGTCCGAGGCCTCCAGCATAACAGATTACACCATCGACCTCCTCAGACGATTAGGCTGGTTGGTCAACAAGCAAAAGTCCTCCCTACCTGTAACTCCAAGCCAAGAAGTGACCTACTTAGGAGCCGTACTGGATTTCCGGAAAGGAACTGTGTCTCCAACCCAGGAGAAGGTCCAAGCTCTGATCGATCTGACTTCTCAGCTATCCATTCAACGCCATGCTCCAGCCAAACTTTGGCTTTGCCTTTTGGGCCTAATGGCCAGCCTGGTCCACATATACTGTAATCCTGTTTTGCAGACTGTACATGAGACCCTTCAAATTCACCTCCCCAAGCACTTCACACCCTCCAGCAGCCCCCTGTCAAATCTCGTTCCAGTGTCCGAGGATGTACGACCAAATCTCTCATGGTCGATGCCACCACACAATGTTGCCTCGGGGAGAAAATTCTCGGAACACCGTCCGGAATCATCCATCATGACAGATGCTTCCCTGACAGGATGGGGAGCAGTCTGGGACTCCTCCACAGCCTCCGGCCTTTGGGACGACTCCCACAAGAACCTCCATATCAATCTTCTAGAGATGGAAGCAGTCTATCTGGCCATCGACCTCTGGAAGCAGCACCTCAAAGACCACCTAACGACGGTACTCTGCGACAACTCAACTACGGTCTCATACATCAACCGTCAAGGGGACCAAATCTCCATCCCTTTGTCAGAAGACCTGAAGACTACTTCACCTCTGCAGGCGACATGACATCCATCTCGGGGCTACACACCTGGCAGGCCAACTCAACGTGATGGCAGAGTTCTCTCCAGGGGAACTCTATCAGAGACGGAGTGGTCTCTCTCTCAGACCTGAGCCAACCACATCTTCCAACTTTACAACAGACCGATGGTGGACCTCTTCACCTCCCCAGACAATGCCAAACTCCCGACCTTTTGCACCAGGTCTTTCCATCAACAAGCCTGGAAGACGGATGCCCTGGCCATTCCCTGGGACAACCTCTACGCATACGCTTTCCCACCCTGGTGCCTCATACAACGGGTGCTCCTGAAGCTGAGAGAATTCAACGCAACACTACTCCTGGTAGCCCCTTACTGGCCGAACCAGCCATGGTTTCCCATCCTTCTACAAATGCTGGTAGACATCCCGTTCAGATTCCCGATCAGGAACAGCCTCCTCACTCAGAAGGGCGGGAAGATATTCCATCAATGTCTCAACCACCTTCATCTAGCTGCCTGGAAAGTTTCATCAGACACTTCACAAGTGAAGGACTTTCATACGAGGTTGCTATCATTGCATCCAGTGCCCAACGTCCTTCCATAGTGTCATCTTACGATTCATGTCTCTCTAAGTTCAAATCCTGGTCAACTGCGAGAGGTATCAATCCCATGGATGCACCAGTGAGCTCCATTACAGACTTCTTCCTCCCGCTTTTTCAGAGGGAAAACAGGTCTCCACTATGAGAAACTATACCGTTCAGCAATTTCATCCATCCACGACGGGTTCCCAGACGGCTCTACTGTTGGCTCCAACGAAGCTATAAGCCATCTTCTCAGAGGGATGTTTAACAAGAGACCCCCAAGAAAACGCCTCCCTCTATCCTGGGCTATCAACGATGTGCTCTCGGAACTTTCCGGGCCTCCATATGAACCTATGGACAATACCTAGCTCGAACTACTAACGTACAAGACTCTGTTCCTGGTAACGACCACCTCTGCAAGATGACACAGCGAGCTTCATGCCCTCACTACCAAAAAGGGATTCATCTGCTTCTCCCGGACCCATCGTTCCTCACCAAGAATGAGACTGTTCAAGTGAAAAGAATGATGGAAGCACCGTAAAGTCAGTGCTTGTGTAGTCCATAATTGTATGCAAACACCCATACATTAGCCTACGCACCTGCTCTGTAGGGAAGTTGCCGTACATCGCAAAAACATTGGACACGGTACGGGGAAGTGCCAAATTTTTTTGGATCCTTGTTTGTACCGCTAATATTCCTGTTGATACCTTATAGTTTGAAGTGGTAACAGTGGGTGTTTTTACATATAACCTGCATGTTATTGTTTTAAATAAAAGTATGGGATGAACTTTTAAATTTTACACAGGATACGATGTCTGAAAGTAGCCCTGGCCCAATAAGCTGCTCATACCACAGTTCCATTGATTTGCGCACAGCCTGAATCCATCAGATATTTACGTAGGGGTATGTAGTGCGTGCATGCAATACCTACTGCTTTATGAAACTAACAAAACAAACATAAGCCTACAGACTCTATTTATGGCTGGGTAATACACAGTAGTATTGTGTGAAATAGCCAAGTGACTGCATTCAAATATATGTCCGTTTCACCCGTTCTAATTCTGTGCGAGACTCGGGTTACGTAGGCATTACTGTCTGAACTGAGAAAGTAACAGTAACCAACTAAGCTGCATTTTGTTTGGGGAATTAATAGGACTGTGAGTTGGGGAGAACCAACTCACAATCACAAGAGCGTCACCCAGGTTTTATTTTCGAAGCCGTCCTTCCTCATTGAATTGGCTTAAGACATCTTTTTTAATGAAAAGATATCAAAGCAAAACATGGGGACAAAAATGCTAAACTTCCGAGGCAAATAAATGTTTGGTTGAATTGGGCCCTGCTTTAACAGCCGATCGTTCGTCGTTAACCATTTAAACATGACATATTAAAACAAGCGAATAATACAGCTCATTTGAAGTACAAAAGTTGATTTTAATAGGTGCTAATCAAGATGGGGCAATTGCTAATCAATTCAAACATTGATAAGCAATTACTGCAGTTGACCAATTCTAGCTCACACATCATAAATATTTTGTAACGTTACAGTTTAAGTGTTGCAAAAACGACAAACCATATTCATTGCCTAGTACTTGGTTACTTCCTTTTACAGATAAAATAGAACCAGAATGCAAAAATGCATTGTGGTTTCGATGAATATAGCACTTAATGTGTAATCCCAGATAACGCCAAGATGTTCTGTTTCTTTCAGTCATTGGTTGATTGTGATCTTAAAGTGCTGGAAAATTACAGTTTCATGTTCATATTTGACCTTGGGAGTTCTCCGGAATTTTTGCTTAATGGCCTCTGGTGATTTCAGCTGGCCTCTGATTTCTGGCAAAACCCATAGGGGTTTTCTGATGGATTAAATGCAACACCATGGGAAGTATCCAACCTTCCTAACTTGGCTATCTTGTAAACAAGGTTTTCAGAGTTTGACCCCGATGATCTTTGACCTCCACCATAAAAAATAGGGTACTTTCTCTCACCATAAGTCATCCACATACTGTGTATGAAATCTATCCAAGCTTCCTACCTTGCGATATCATGTTAACAAGCTTTTCAGAGGTTGACCCCCAGTGAACCCATTTGACCTTTAACCTCCACCAAAAATGACATGGTTCCACCTCTGACCAGAAGGCATCCACATACTACCTATGAAATCTATCCAAACTTCCTACCTTGAGATATACTGTTAAAAAGGTTTTCAGACTTTGACCCCAGGTAACCCTAAATTACCTTTGACCTCCACCAAAAAACAATGTGCTTGTACCTCTGAAGATTATGCATCCACATGCCAAGTATGATTTCTATCCAAGCTTCCTACTGTGAGATATCATGTAAGCAAGGTTTTCAGAGTTTGACCCCTGGTGACCCCAGATGACCTTTGACCCAACCAACAACAGTAGCATTCTTCCTCTCACCATAATACATCAACACACCAAGTATGAAATCTATCCAAGCTTCCTACCTTGAGATATTGTGTAAACAAGGTTTTCAGAGTTTGACCCCTGGTGACCGCAAATGACCTTTAATCTCCACCAAAAACAATATCATTTTTCCTCTTACCATAATGCATTCACACACCAAGTATGAAATCCATCCAACCTTCCTACCTTGAGATATCGTGTAAACAAATTTTTTAGAGTTTGACCCCTGGTGATCCCAAATGACCTTTGACCTCCACCAAAAACACTAGGGTTCTTTCTCTCACCATAATGCATCCACATACCAAGTATGAAATCTATCCAAGCTTCCTAACTTCAGAAATCATGTAAATAAGGTTTTCAGAGTTTGACCCCTGGTGACCCCAAATGACCTTTGACCTCCACCAAAAACGACTGAGTTCTTCCTCTCACCATAACACATCCACACACCAAGCAGGCTTCGACAAATCCCCCGCCCGACAGTCCGAGACAAGTAAAAAGTTACTCGGGCAAGTGCATTATTCAATATCATAGCCCCCCGGGCAAGTACCCTTGCGAAGTCTCCTCCACAAAGGGGTTTAGAGGAATATTATTTATTAACAGTGGACAAGTAGATATTCATGTGGACAAGTAGACTAAGAGAACAGCTTGTCCGATGGACGAGTAATGAAAACAGAATTTGTTGAAGCCTGACACCAAGTATGAAATCTATCCAAGCTTTCTAACTTGAGATATCCTGTAAGCAAGGTTTTCAGAGTTTGACCCCCGGTGACCCCAAATGACCTTTGACCTCCACCAAAAACAATAGGGTTCTTCCTCTCACCATAATGCATCAACACACTAAGTATGAAATCTATCCAAGCTTCCTACCATGAGATATTGTGTTAACAAGGTTTTCAGAGTTTGACCCCCAGTGACCCCAAATGACCTTTGATCTCCACCAAAAACAATATCATTTTTCCTCTTACCATAATGCATTCGCACACCACGTATGAAATCTATCCAACCTTCCTACCTTGAGATATCGTGTAAACATGGTTTTCAGAGTTTGACCCCTGGTGACCCCAAATGACCTTTGACCTCCACCAAAAACAATAAGGTTTTAACTCTCACCACAATGCATCAACACACCAAGTCTGAAATGTATCCAAGCTTCCCACCTTGAGATATTGTGTAAACAAGGTTTTCAGAGTTTGACCCCTGGTGACCCCAAATGACCTTTGACCTCCACCAACAACAATAGGGTTCTTTTTCTTACCACAATGCACACACACTCCAAGTATGAAATCTATCCAAGCTTTGTAACTTGAGAAATTGTGTAAACAAGGTTTTCAGAATTTGACCCCTGGTGACCCCAAATGACCTTTGACCTCCACCAAAAACAATAGGGTTCTTCCTCTCACCATAATACATCCACACACCAAGTATGAAATCTATCCTAACTTTCTAATTTGAGATATTGTATAAACAAGGTTTTCAGAGTTTGACCCCTGGTGACCCCAAATGACCTTTGACCTCCACCAAAAGGGTTCTTCCTCTCAATATCGGGCATCTACCTACTAACTTTGAGAACTGTCAGAGTTTTCCTTCTTGAGATATCATGTAAACAAGAAGTGTCACAAACACACACACACACACACATGTATGTAAAAGGTGTCAATCGGGGACATATGTTTTTAACAGTGAAAATGTGGATATCCCCACTTGGGGTGTATCCACACTTGATTAGGGCAAAAAACGCTCATGTCCCCGATTTACATGTACTACACGCATACACACACACTCATGCACCAACACATGTTGTGTTTCCTAATGATAGGTTCACAACATGGGAAATGGGGAAAACACCAATGATGTCTCAAACTTCATGACTGCATAGGTTTCTCTTTTCATCGAAACCAAAAAGGGGCATTTCTTAATTCCTACCCTGGCTGACAACCACCTTAGAAGCCACATTCACATCTTCTGGAGAAGTGCAGGCTCGAAATAACCGGCAGCACCGACAGCCATGGCTGTCATGCCCTTACTGATGGCCGTGGTGCCCGTCAGTCAATGTCCTATTAAATAACATAGACTGACAGTCAATTTGCTCATTTTGGCTGTGCCCTTTTTCGAGCTTATTTCCAGCCCTGGAAATGTGACGATAAATTCATCTTTTTGGACAACATGAGTAAAATTTCCTACTTTGTGCTGTTTTTTTGCTTCATAGTGGCCATGTGTTAATTTCAGGATATCATGATATGGCCATGGTACACCTAGGACTTAGTGCACAAACTTATTATAGTCAGACCACCGAGTCACTTATGAATTACCAAAGCGAGGCTACTTATGTATTGGAAGTGCATAGGAGCACATTGCAACACAGCACTTGGGGTACAATGCAACACTATGAAGCACATTGACCTGCTGTAGCAAATCAAAAGAAATGTACAGCAGGCCTAGAGAAAAGATAGACATGCTGCCATAACTTAACTCAACCGCATGAAGTAATCCCATTCCCCTCCCCTTCCCCCTTTTCCCATCCCACCACCCCACCCATGTGGCTCCTTAAATGTCCATGCTTAAATTGTTTTAACCTGAATTACTGTGTTAAATAAACTTTTGTAACTGGTTTGTTTTTGTGAAAATATACATGAAAAATCCCAGTAGTGTTATCGGTTTATGATTACCTTCCATCAAAGTTGTATATGTCACAAAGTAAAAGTATGTTGCAATGTACCCCCAGATCTGATGCAACTTACCCCAACAAGGGGTAAATTGCAACATGAAAAATTGCTCCCATTTCAGCTCTCTGTAGCCTACTGTGATAGTGATGTATACACAATCTCATGTTATCAGGCTAGTCAGGTGATTAGCCTTAGCTATTAGTATGGCAAAACATCAATAAACAGCTGGCATTATTATGGCATTGCGAGAAAAAAATGAAAAAAGTGTTGCAACTAGCCCGCTGTCCCCTACTGTAAAACAAGTACGCTATTTACACTGTGTTAAGCCCAGTATCCCTGTATCTAGGCCACAGGTGTTCGGAGCACTGTGTATAGCCCTATATATATAATCACAATGCATGATACATAGGATTTGTCAAATGAGGGGCTACACGTATCTATCTGCATAGCGAAGGTTCGTTCTTTTGCTTTGCTTTACCCTGCGCTGGGTGTTTTCGCTTACGAGACGGCATTGATGGCTGTGCAGGTTATCACCTCGGGTTATAATCATACATCATCTGCCTGTGTAACCATGTACCCGCTGAGAGGCCACTTTTTATGAATATTTCTAATTAGAAGTGATTTTATGCCGGTAGTTGTGAACAAAGACATGTTGGATGTTCTTTCTCATTGAACGACATGATTGAAAGAAATCAGAGAGGTTCACAGTAAGGGAAGAGTGTAAAAATAGGCCAAGTTGTAAGCTCTGTCCTGAGAATTGACTTACCTTGTTAGTATATATATATATATTGAAACAAAGTTTGTTTACAAATCACAAGAATGTTCTAGGGTAGGCTAGGGTAAAGGTTAGAATCTCTGACCATTGTGTTAGCTTGGGGAAGGAAATTTTACAGTGTATTGTTGGGCTTGGGATGGGAATTTTGTTGTCTATTGTTAACTTGGGAAGCAGGTCTGTAGCATCTGTCCGGGGTATGTTTATTCATTTGGGCTCTGGTTGGGTGGGAGGAATAACAAGACTTAAGTTGTCCTATAGGAATTTGGGAGTTGTCACATAGGGGGAGTGACTGCAGGCAGGAACATATGCAGTCACAGGGAGGGCAACACTGAGTTCAAGAGAGTCTAGTCACTTACATTCAGACAGTCAGAGGCAGAGGAAGTAGCCTCAGTCTAGTTTAAGGGATTTAGTTTCGGTTAGATTTAGTTGGGTTTTAAGTAAATGTTAGGGTCGACCTGTGATTTAAGTTTGTTCTAACTGAATTTTCTTGTGTTCTATTTCTGAGACGGATTTAATTTTAACACGGACAAGTAACTGTACAAAGTATATTCCTTTTTTTTTCTACTGTGTTTCTGTTTGGAGCCTGGACTTTTACAGCCTGCAATTTATAGACATCCACGTCAAGACCCCGATCCCTTCCTCCTGGACTGGCCGTTGGCCCACCAAAATACAAGATCTGAGGCCAAGGATCCCGACTCCCAACCCCCCAGAAAATTTTCTTTACAATATGTATACTTGGCGTTAGGGCTGTGCATTTCCGGTTAATTCACTATCTGTTTAACCGTTTTTATTAACCGAACGGTTAACGGTTAACCAAAAATAAAAAAAAGTCAAGGAATATAAACAAAATAAACATTTCAGAAGAGCGCCATCACTATTAATACCAAAGTTTCTACACTTAAAATGGCGCCTGTAGTGATGATCCTTGAAGTAGCGTGCAAGTTAAAAACGTTTGCATTATTTGCGATGTTTTGGCAAGCAGTCCGTACGCATGGGCGAATCACGCATTTATTCAAACTTATCACAAACATGCATACTTTTTGTTATGCCACTGATTACCATTTTCGAGGTTTTTGCGGTCTAACATAGCACCGTAAGATGAAAAGCCTATGGATATCACTGGCATTATTGCAGTTCAAGACACACTTCTCCGGCTACAGCGATACAGTATCACACACGCCTAGAGCAGTGTCGAGTACAACGTACCACATACAGTGTACTATAGTGTACCTTGTGACCTTGCTGCAATTCATACGTAATATACGTGTGTCTGCTAAGAATTCCAGCACCGTTATGTCGTAATGGTGTGAAAATTTTTACCCATATGTATTACTGCATGCTCCGTAAAAATTGTAACGTTGAATTTTAACTTGCCTTACATCGCATGCCTTTTTACCTAATACCTACTAAAAATACCAGTTTCTTCGTAATTATGAACGGCGAAACTTTTTGGTAACGGTCGCTACCCTTATACTTAATGTTATAACGGGACTCGGGCATAGTTGTCTCGTACGCAATACTGTACTGTACAATGTACGTACGGTATGTCATGAATGATCGTTCATGCAACATGCGAAGCACATGGCTGGCCGGCCGGCCCGGTTCGTTCAGCAAGCTCAATCAGCTCTGCTAATTACAAATGCTTTATTGTACTGTACAATGTACGTACGTACAGTGCGCCGGTTCGTTCAGCAAGTTCAACGAACTATGCTAATTATGTTCGAAAATAATATGATTATGCATGAAGTTCATCATTGGAATGCTCCATATTTTATAATTTGGGGTTAATAAATGAAATGGCCGAAAGAATTTCACTCATCTTTGCGAATTTTGGGGGTTGAAACTTTTCCAGGAATTATACTAACGTTGAAAAAATTATAAAAAATGTTTAATCGTCTTTTGATAAAATTATTAAGTCAGCTTAAATGGGGAGGCTAACCTAGTTACAAATATTTTAGTTGCACCCACAAGGCTTGCAAGCCAGGGTTGCATAATTAAGCCCAGAGCTACATAGCTTGGTCCCTCTTTTGTGCAGATTGCATATGTTTTGAGACTGATGAACTGTAAACACGTAACCTTGGAAGTTACGCCTGGGGAAATTCCCGAAGTGCATTTATCTTGAACGATATTAAGCATATACTTTTCTGCCGTCTAGAGGTAACTTTTTAGTCTTATCTATCAAGTTTAAAGTGCTCCACACTTTAAAAGGTATGGTGGATTGTTGAAGCGTGTACTGCATAGTTTAATCCCTGCACCTCTGATAATTTTAATCATATCAAAAAGTTGCGTGAAAGAGTTTATTGTCACATTATTTCGGCAAACCACTCCCAGATCATGGGGCAAACGGATCGATATACCAGTCAAAGCAACACAACGCTGACTGAACAACTGACATTATAAAGGTCTTTTTTTAAACCTTTTGTAATTTTTCATCCAAAGTTTACCCATTGTTACGTGGTTTTGGGCAAGCAACTTCTGCTGTTTACTGCATAAACGAGTTTAGGTATAATGGTGAACTGCGGCGACAGATTTATTAGGATGCAAAAACGGTTAAACGAAACAACATTTGGCGGTCGTTTAACCGACCGATTGGTCGGTTAACCGGTTAACCGTCGCAGCCCTACTTGGCGTACCATGAGTCGATCACTTAAGGAACACGGTGACCATAAAAATACTAAAAACATTTAGAAAAATCAATAGAACTTTGCTGTAACATTTTGTTATATGTCTTCCTCATTGTGCTATATTTTGGTATTGTTCGGATTGTGTAATCCATAGAAAATGAAGTTTTAAATGTAGGTGGCAGTACATGCAACAATGCTTATGCAGGAACCTTGAGTCAATCGCTAATAAAAACAAGCAAATAAAATGCTATAAATTACCACATTTAAGAACAGTTATACAAATAATAATCGAGAATTATGTCTTTTCTATCAAACTTTTTAATCAGAGCTTCTTCAAAGACAATTTTGGTCACCATTTTTGTAATTTTTGCAAGTTTCTAGTTCATACTTATGCTGGAACTTGAAAATTTGGCCATGATTAACTTGTTTGCTTTGGACATCAAAAATAACAAGGAAAATGATTGTTTTTTATGTTGTTTGAAGAAAATGCAATGCAGGCCATGCTTACATTGCAATCACATGCCAGCACGCCAGCACGCTGTACTGGCATTTAGAATGCAGTGATCAACTCATGATACTGATTGACTCATGATTACTTACTATATAGGCTAGTGTATTAGGCTATATAGACTATGTGCATATAAATCGTGACGCCTGTGTGCCAGGCCTTATGTTTGAACCAATACGGTATTTCGGAATCACCTACAGCGCAGGCGTAGTGACCTTTGAAATAAAGTCAAGTGAGGGGTTTTCATTGTTTCAGCAGTGTTTTATATTTCTACCTTCATGAAAATCTCCTTTTCATAAAAAGAACCTTAGTGCATTCCAGGAGCTTTAAAAATGGTTTCAAAGGTTAAAAGAAATTTCAGAAATAAAAAGTCTTTCTGGAAACGTGCGAAAATTGAAATATTTTCCAAAATGAATCGAACTTAGTGTCTATTTCAGGACATTTTCTTTAAATACATGGAATTGTAAGCAGACATATGTGGAATGTCATAGTTACCGAAGCGTACGTACTCTTTCTCGCACGTACCTCTAGTGCACGGCATGTACATACGTATATCTGTTATAAGCGTACAAGTATACGGCAGTTATTAACTATGCAGCCCACATGCACATATTATCATGCAGACTGACTAACCAGTGTGGGTCGGGTGACGCTAGAGAACTTCATCAAGTATAGCCTACAAGGTTAGTGAAGGGAAATCGTAGATTATTTTCTTTACCATTTTTTCGAGTGATCATTATCACACGCATTTCTTCTATTCTAAACTGGTAGGCCTAACAGTAGCTTTTCGAGTTCGGGCATTTTCAGTGTGGCAAACACTAACGTTAATGTTGGACTAACTCGGCTTAACCGTTAGAGCGAAGCTAGGCTAGTTTAAGTCCCCGTTTTCTCGACTTATCAAATTAAATGTGTAGATACATCATCATCTTTCATAAATCTCAATTGCCTAGATTTTGTGAGCCTAACTCATGACAACCTTCCCTAAACTGCGTCGATAACGTGATCAATCTGAGTACTGCTGTGAGGCTTATGAGTCGAGTAGCAGCTAACTACCTGTCTCTGCACAATAACGCTTTGTACGTGCACAATCATACAATTATGTGTACAGTATATATACACTATGCGTATCTCGTACCTACATGTACTTACATGTAATTTTTGAATGTTTACATCCCCCCATCAGCCGAGTGTCTGCGTAGCGGCTCTCACCCGACTGGAAAACATGTATGTTACGCCGAAGATCTTCGGCGTGCAGTAAAGACCTTATACGCCAATTTCATGGCGTGATTTTCTTGTCTTTTACATACACACTGTACTTAAAACACAGTACAACAATTTGGCGTGGCGTAAAAGTTGAGAAAACAGGTGACTGGCGTAAAAATTCGGTGTAGGAAATACGAACTTTCCAGACTGGGGCTCTCATTGGCTGTGTATATGCTCTAGCTACACAGTGACGGTGGCAAAAAGTTCGTCCGTTCCCTGCAGGTTCCCCTCATTTGACCTTTGACCTTCGCTACTTGCGTTCATTCCGAAATACCGTATTCCGCGAACGGAACAATAAAACATAGCCTAGGCTAGCCTAATAACAATTTAGCACTGTCTTGCTACGAGCTACTTCTAACGTTGTGTATAGTTAAACTAGGCCTAACGTTCGGCCTGCATAATTTATGTAAGAAGCTTGAACACATTTTCAAAATTACCACCACTATAATCCTCTTCCAAAGAAGCTAAAGACAGCTTCAATCACCGTCGATCATGAACGCAAGTTCGTTAGCTTGCTGTGAAATGGCATGGCGGCGGTAGATGAATGTCAAATGCACACAGTAAGTGCTAACCCTCATGGCGCGCCGTTTGTGCCAAGTAATTAAGCCTTCAAAATTCATTTTATGCATTAAGCCGTCAAAATCTACTCCGCTCTCAAAAGTCATTAAGTCGTCAAAACTAGGCCTTCAAAATTCCTTTCCGTGTCAAAACGTTTACCGCAGTGCCGTCTAAAGTAAATCCGTTGTCAAAACTCATTTTGCCGTCAAAACTTTAAAATCAGGCTATTCCTTTGTCGAAGTTAGTTTTGCCGTCATAACTTATTAAGTCCTCAAAGAAATCCATTTTCAAAACTCATTATATTATGTCTTCAAACAGTACGTTAAATTATATTCCGCCGTAACCCTTTACGCCGTCTAAAGTACTTACGGCTTCAAAACTCTATGCTGTCGAAAGTTATTACGCCGTCAAAACTCATTTCGTTGTCAAAAGCAGTTAAGTCGCCTAATTATGCAAGGAGGTTAAGTCCGTTTTAACCAATCACAACAGCCAACCGATAGAGATCGACGGACGATCAGGCCGCGTAACTAATTCGGAACTAACTTGTTACAAAGATGTATCCAATAAGTAATACTTAGTGCACTTAATACTTAGCGCATCCGGACAGATCAATCTACTGGGACGGGAGAACCAAATATTTGACTAACGTAACTGGATTGTGTTGTTCCGTGCACGTTTAATTGCTGACGTAGCCAGTGGCGGCACGAGGATTTTAAAAGTGGGGGTGCAAATGGAGAGCAAACGAAAACGTGGGGGGTCAAACAAATTTTCGCGCGTAACACGAAATCGAGCGCGAAGCGCGAGCTTTAGCGGGTGGGATCCAGGGGCAAAGCCCCGGTGGGGGTCCAGGGGGCAATGCCCCCGAAAGCTCTGAGGTTCTGGAAAATCTGTGGGTGAAAAATTAAGTCTCAGGATGGATATATTTTGGTTCATAATGCATCATCAAATGGAAAGATTTCAAATAGAAGTTAATGTATTAGG
Source organism: Holothuria leucospilota (assembly GCA_029531755.1). Lineage (NCBI taxonomy): Eukaryota > Metazoa > Echinodermata > Holothuroidea > Aspidochirotida > Holothuriidae > Holothuria > Holothuria leucospilota. The sequence continues at coordinate 10,672,327 of CM055965.1, forward strand.
ATATTCCTCCCGCCAGACCACTATACCTTTAAGCGGTTGGGGTCCAAAGACCCACCTTAGAGCCCCTGATGGGGGTCCAGGGGGCGAAGCCCCCGGAAGTTTTGAGATTTTAGCATATATCTTGGTAAAAAATTAAGCCTCAGGATAGGTATATTTTGGTTTATAATACATCATCCAATGCAAAGATTCCAAATAATTTCAATGTATTAGGCTATTCCTTCCGTCCATCAGGACACTTTACTTCAGGAGCTGAGTGGGGGACATCTGGGGGGCAGAGCTTCTGACTGGGGGGAAATTCCCCCATGCCCCCCCCCCTTTGTGCCGCCACTAGACGTAGCGCATCATTCGGAACTTTCGCGGCCTGATTGTCGGTTGGCTGTTGTGATTGGTTAAAACGGACGACACCTCCCTGCATAATTAGGCGGCTTAAGCGCTTTTGACGACGAAATGAATTTTTGACGGCGTAATAACTTTAGACAGCATTTCATGTTTAGAGTTTTGAAGGCGTAAGTACTTGAAGCGGCATAATGGAATGCGACGGAATATAATTTGACGTTCTTTTTGAAGACATAATGAGTTTTGAAAACGAATTTTCTTTCGAGGACTTAACAAGTTAAGACAGCAAAAGTAATTTTGACAACGGAATTAATTTTCAAGGCTCAACAAGTTTGATGGCTTTGCGACTTTTGACGGCAAAATGAGTTTTGACCAGGGACGATGCTAAAGGGTGGTGTGGGGGTGTGACACCCCCCCCCCCCCAAGATCCACGCAGTCGGCAAAATCCTGCACTAGTCGGCAAAATGAAGGAAAGATAGAAGTGCAAACGAAGGAAAGTAAGAGGGAAGAAGAAAGAGAAAAAAAGAGGGAGAGAGAAAGACCGAGAGAACAGAGAAAAGAACAGGGGATGGAGGGACAAAGCAGAGCAAGAGAAAGGGGCTGGTGCAGAAGGAAGACACCAGATTGAAATGCATTTGAAGACAACGTTTATTACAATATTTTCAAAGCCCGTAAGCAACACTTTTTAAAACTTAAAACATATTCTGTCGGCAAAGAAAAAGCTTCATAGGGCTTTGCAGTATAATTGTATACTAAAGGAGTTCATCGCTCATGTGGTTTCTGGCACTGAGTCGTTAAATTCTGCACCAGTCGGCAAAATGAAGGAAACATGGGGAAAAGAAAGAGGAAAAGAAGTGAATTTCTGTAATCAGAACCCAAAATTTTCGACGCACTACGCGCGCTGTAATGTCACTCCAGTTTCTTCAGTAGTTCCATTCCACATAGCTAGATAGCATAGGTCCTGTCAACCTTACCAAGTAACATGTAGGCAGGGTAGGCAGGGTATACAGGTTATGTAGAGGTCGTAAATTTCATCCCATATCGCAAAGCCTAGCTGCCGTTCTCTAGTGTGTGTCATGCGGTGCGGTCAGTTGGTGAGCGACTCACGGAGCAAAGTTTGGCTATTTCATCGGGTAGTTCAGGTGGTTTCGACACAATGTATGTTGTCCCCGATACAGTCTACAACACTTACAGTTTTTATATTTTACTTTTTGTTCTTAATAACATGTTTTTTGTGTCAGCCTACCAAAATTTTCGCGCCCTTTGCAATTTCACGATTCAGACTCAAAAGAACAGTATCAGTGCGTAACTCGGCTTTTGACATATTAAGTGATATAATGCTTAAATATACGGTACTCTGCAATGGCATGGGATATTTAGGCTCCTTCACATTCCTTTTTCACCCCCACGTGCTGTCGGAACTAGGGGTTGGTGGCATGGCCCGGTCCAATGTCGGAAAAATTCTGTCGCTACCTATGGTCAGTTTACTTATTTTAGCTTTCAGAAGGGTCATTTCTGCGGTAAAACCCCAAATTTTCGGTATGCTTTGCCCATTGTTCCTCAGTTTCGTTACTAATAGCTAAATATAGAACAAACCCTTTCCATCTTTTCAAGTAACTTAAGTAGAATTTATTGTTTTATGTAAATGCCGGGAATCTCATCTCATTTCTCTAAACCAAGTTAATGTTCTCTTGAGTCTGTCTTTCGGTACGGCTAGTGGCTCGAAAAGGGAAGTACAATGTAAGTTGTGCCCGATAGGGCCCAACTGCCTGGACAGTTGACCTCAGTGGCGTACACAGGGGGAAGGCCATTGGGCCATGTCCCTCTCACGGATGCCAATTTTTTTCAGGTCCTAAAACCGTAAATGTTTAAACACACATTTTACTTCCAAATGTGGCATATGTGGCACCAGACTGCATTTAAAGATACCTAATTTTTCAAAAATTTTCAATGGGGAGGGGGACATCCCTCCCCTTACACCACGCCCCTAGGCCGGCGATCACACATCATATTGCATGCCCCCCTTGAGAGAAATCCTGGGTACGTCACTGGTTGACCTATATAAGTTAAAGAGGGATTTTCATCACCCCAAATATGACTTTTACCCGGTGGTAAGCCCCGCCCATAATTGTCTTTACTGTTTCTCCTTGTGCAGACACAAACATAGTTCACTGCTCAAGGCAACATCCTGGTGAGTATAAAAGACCACATGATGTGTAATCAAAACATTCTCTGTGTGTGCTGTGTAATATGAGCTTCTCTGCATCTTTTGAATTTTGTAAATCTAATGTCAATCAAAGGGTAGTCACCAACTGACACTTTTGCTTACCCGCAACTAAAAGTCATACTTGGGGTGATGCAGATATGTCTTTAAATAAGTAGAGATTCTTTTTAGTGTAAGATTACCCCAAAATTTCGCGCGCTTCGCGCCCTTTGCAATGTCATAGTTTAGATTTCGGGGAAAACCTTAAATCGGGCGGATCTATTTTCCTCTAGTATATATAAAATTTTATGCAGTATATATGCCCCACAATGGCATGGTACAGTACACAGGTTTTCTTCAAATCTCCCCTTACCAACGGCTTCGGGGCTGTCGAGGCTTCGGTTCGTTCCTTCCCCTCCCCGTTGGGCAAATCCTGGCGCCACCCCTGCTGGACCACTACCGGCTGGACTAACGGTTCTAACCGCATCTCTTATCAACACTTTCAGTCGGTATTTGTTTCTTCTCAGTCGGCAAATACGGCACCACACCCCCCATGATAAATGCTCTGGCGACACCCCTGGTTTTGACAAAGGGTTTTCTCTAGACGGCTTAATTAGTTAGGACGGTAAAAGTAGTAGTTTTGACAAGGAAAGTAGTTTTGAAGGCGTAATAAGTTTTGGCGATTTAATGACTTTTGACGTCAAAATTAGTTTTGACAACGGGCAGACTTTGACGGCTTAATGAGTTTTGAAGGCATAAAATGAGTTTTAAAGGCTCAATTACTTGGCACAAAAGGCGCGCCGCATGTTTTATTACCGTAAATTCTTCAAACATTTGTTCACTGAATGCTTACAAGCTTGCTACAGGTTCGCAAGTGCAATCTCATGATCGTTGTGTTTAACATTTCGTGCTGGATCCGTGCTCCTTCAGACTAGCCTCGGAGGCCCCTTGGAGGAAACCCAGATATTGCGATTTCTTCAGTTTCCTTGAAAATATGGGTTTAGGGGCACTTTTGAGCCGTAATATCTCTATGAAGTATCATACAAGATGCTCTCTTCTTCCTGAAATCTGTAGCCTAGTACCTCATTAATACACAGAAAGAATGTAAAGTTATAAATGAGAACGGGGATGAAATTACAGAAACCGAAATTCTGCAATTTCTTCATTTTTCATCAAAATATGGGTTTTAGGGGACTTTTGAGCCATAATATCTCTATTGGTATGATATATACTCTCATTTTCATGATATGTGCAGCCTTGTGCCTTGGTAGTACGCAGAATGAATTTTGACTTTCGAATGGTAATGGGCATAAACTTGCGGAAACCCAAATTCTGCGATTTCTTCAGTTTCCTTGAAAATATGGGTTTAGGGTCACTTTTGAGCCATAATAGCTATCCTGTATCCTATCTATATGGTAGGCCGTTCTACTTTTTATTCAGTAGATACGATATGGTTTCAATAAATATCTAACAACATCGGTATCTGGAGAGGGCCCGGCTTTACCCTCAGGGCAAGGCCGGCCACTGGCCCGTAACCTAATAGGTGCAGAACCTTTTAAGACACGTTTTAGGAAATATTCAATAGGGGAGGGGGCATAGAGTTGTAAACTCGAGTCATACGACTTCAACTCGAGTAGGACTCGAGTCACTATTCTCATGACTTGATTTACAAACAATGGCTGTGACTTGACGTGGACTTGCCAAAATGACTTATGACTTGACTTGGGCTTACCAAAAATGACCTGTCACCAACGCAAGTCATAAGCTCGTTGAGCGATCTGTAAAAATGCAATCCCCCAATTGGAATTATATATGATATCCTAATTCAGGAGTGGCTCCTTCGTTTCAATAACGGGGCAATATTTCTGTTATTTATTTAATTCAAGCAGAGTTTTATGCTTGGTTTACCTTTCTTATTTTCATTCAGAAACATGATGAAAGGTATTTGTAAGGGATATAAGATCTGCAAGACTTCGCTGGTGTTTCAAAATAATCTTGGGCGTTGCTTATTCCCTTGATATATTAACAATTGACGCGGCGTGAAATCACGACGGATGCGTCTTGATTCGGACTTTTGTCACAGGTCGTTGATTCTAGAGTAAGCATATTAGCTGTAAAAAACACCCTCGTTCAGTACTAATAGAAAATAATCGTTAGACCAAACGTGGCTACTTTTATTTTTCTACGAGTAGAGAATTTCATTTCTATTTACATTTCAAGTCATTGATGTTACCATTTGTCCATCACTTTAACGAATCGTTTGTTGGTAATAATATAAAAAACAGGAATTAAAATGGGTGAAACCTATTGTGTCGTCCTTATTCTGTCCTATTTTGGTTGTGTTTGGAAAAATTCTCCTAAGCAATTGAAACTTGAACTGGAGGTGGCAATAGGCCTACACAATTTAGATGTTTCTGATGGAATGTTGAATCGATCACTGCTGGGTAAAGAGCAACTCAAACACTATTATTCACGAAAGTGGCAGAAGTAACTACAAAAACAAAGATAATAATGGCTTTTAAAGGAAATTTTGAAAAAAGGTTTTACCCAAGAGATTTTCGACCACATTTTTGTTGAAAATAAACTAAAATTCTATTTTATTTAATGCACTGCACAAACTTAAAAACTGGGATGTGAGTAAAGTTTTATTTTTAAAAGGAATTTATTAGTGTAAGCGTTGCATGTGTACTCGTGTTTGATTTATATCGCACCGATGACACTTTGTAGTGTTCAGACGGTAGTTGATTCAAGGTAACCCTATTAGTCTAGCGGCGAATTTGAAAAAGAGCTCTAAAAATTGACTTACCCGGTACCGATTTGTAAAATATAGCGACTATGCTAAAACTATTGCTTATAATGTAACTTTAAATTTTAGGTTGGTTGTCACTTTTTAAAAGTTCCCGAACATGCAAATTTTCAAGGTCAAAGGTCAAAAAGGTCAATTTTTTAAAAATTTTAGTATTTTTGACAAACTTTAATATGACGAGACTCATGAAATGCTGGGAGTCAAAATGAACAATTTATACAGTCTTAAAGTGCTCAAAATATAGTGAAAATAAAAGAATTATAATCTGTTTATAGGGTGTTTTCGTAGCCTTAACAAAGAAATTTTAATAACGGACTTTGACACGTTGAGGTCAGTTTTCAACACCTTCCAATTCAATTCTAGACCATTGGTGAAGGCTGAGAAGAAAAACGTCCAGAACAGTGGTGGCGACAGGTGGGGGCAGGGGAGCCATGGCCCCCCGTCGGGGAAGGCATGCCCCCCGTCGGGGGAATTTTCCGGTTTCGTCGGGGAGCTACGATGTATACGATAAAATATGTAGTCCCCGACAACGGGCAGTCGCCCCGACGATGTACTTCATTTTGATCTAAATTTGGGCAAATTCTTCAATAAACCCCCCTCCCCTCCCAAATTTCCTCCAATTTTCTTCGTAAAACCTCAAAGTTTTTCAAACTTTCTATGATAAAAGCCCAACTTTTTCAAATTTTTTCCATTAAGATTCCGAAATTTTCGGCGCGCTTCGCGGGCCAAAATTTTGCTTCAAGCATCGTTTCGACACCATATCGCCCTCATCGAGGCTTCGGGTTGCCGGCACCCCCATCGGGGAGCTTTGTCCCCCAGTCGAGCAAATCCTGGCGCCACCACTGGTCCAGAAACTATCCCACGCGTTCTGTAAACTATGGACAAGTGATTTTTAAAATACAACCTTTGAATGTTTCTTCAGTTTCCGAACATACAAAGTTTTAAGGTCAAAGGTCATTAAAGGTCGCACTTAAACTTGATCTGCATCTTACGTTTTTCCGCATAAGGACACAAAATCATACTATGACTTCAAACAACATTTATTCAGATGTTTTAAAACAACTTCATCAGGGTGAGGCCAGGTGAGGTGAGGAGGCCATGGCCCCTTCGAGAAAGGTTGAGGCCCTCATCGGGAAAAGTTTGTAATCTTTTTTAGGGAAAATGAGTGTGTGCGATGAAGCTTTTAATCTCCGACGGCGACTGGTCGTCCCAACAGTTTAGTTGAGTTACTCTTTAAGAGGGTTATTTTTCAAAAAAAAATTCCAAACCTCACTTTTTACATTTACTTCAATAAAAAAAAGAAATTTTCAAATTTACTTCAATAAAAATACCAAATTATTGAAATTTCTCCACTAAAAGCCCCAAATTTGTGCCGCCCAAAAGTTTTTTCACTATCCTTCCAGTAATCCAACGCTTTTGTCCTGGTTTTGGGCCATGGCCTCCGTCCCTACCAATGTCGAGAACTTGCCTAGTGTAATCCTTAAAATTAAGTGTGGATATAATGAAAATATGTATAGGCCTACCATGCAATGTAGACTATTTTCGTAGTTTTATCAGAGAAATCTGATTTTTGTTTCAGTTGTTAGGATGCGTGGAACCATTGCATTAATGTGCGAAATCACGTACGGTAGCCTAACTAAATTAATTGACTTAATTTTTTATTAAATACATTACGGTGTTTCTGTCATTGCAATAACTATTTGCCAACATGAACCAGATCAGCGAAAAGGGGTAGGTTGTAGCAATATCCCATGCAAAACAGTGATTGTATGCCTAAATGTTTTCGAACATGAAGGTAATTTTATTAAGACAGAAAGCGTCTTTGCTCGGGAAGGCATGCAACTAGTACATTTTAGCGCTACAAAGTGAGGTTTTGTTTTGTTCAACCCACATTTTTCTGCTATCTTTTTATGAGAGGGAGTTGGAACTTAGTCGCAATGGAACTTGGAAGATCAAGCTGCAATTTTTTTTTGTGGTAAATTTATGGGCGATATCTCTTCTCTAAGGAGCCTCGATTGGTGCATTGTTTCCAACCCACCGTCATTCCGAAATTGAAATTTATCTTGTTAAACTATACCATGTACTTTCATATAGGCTAAAAACAGTAGTTTGAGAGAAATTACAGCCACGATTTGGTAAATGTGAATGGGTTACCTACGTTTTCCAAGCCATTAGATTTCTTCTCTGTGTGTTTACGTGATTTTGAAAATAGGTGAGCATGAATGTCCTCATGGCCGAGCCTCCTCGCCGCTCCAGGAAATAGGATCTTCTTCACAGTTTATGCGATTTTCTCTGCGGTTTTGTAATTGGTTTTTTGAAAACATTACATTTTAGGCACTAAATAGTTCCTGTTTATTGATACGAATACAATATGAACATCTCCTATGATATCAAACTCTTTAAAAATTTGAGTGAGAGGGCAGAGGCTCTGCCAAGGTGTTGATAGTGTCTTTGTTAATAATGTATAGACTTCGTTGTCCAGCAATCTTTTGCACGGTTTGTTCCCTTTTAAAGTTGTTAGGTCTAGAGATGAAGGCGCACTAAGTTAGGGCATGGAGAGCTGTAGCCGCCTGAGTTTGGAGAAAAATCCCATTTCTCTGGCACATTTTGTGAAAATCGGGCCATTGGTCAGTTTTTCGGGCAAACGGCTTAGCCTCCTTCTCCCCCTAGAAAGTGTCCCTTACACCCATAGTAATTGTTCATTCTGTTAACTAGTGAATAAAACTTTAATAATTTGTGGTTATAGATCAATATAATTAAAAGTTGTTACCCTGTATTGGAAAGCAAGTGAGTGATTCTCGCACCGGTCTATGTTGTTTTCAAGTCTGGACATGGAAATGGCACATATTCATAACAAGACTTGGTTTTACTTGCAAAAAACAAAATCCTTTAAATAAAATAATTCGTTATTAAAAAGTTACAAAGACAGTGTTTAGTAATCACAGTTAGGGATTACGTGTTTAATTTCAGCCACATCTAGCGTCGTGAGGCGGATATTTAGCAAACAGGGTCCTTTCTAAGGACTGATATTATGCTTTCTGCCTAGCACAATATACGTTTTTCTCGACAAATAATTGGAGGTTAGAAGCATTCAGCAAACTCGGTGGTTTTTGGGAGAAGATGCGTTGCCACCAATTATTCTTTTGGCCTGGCAACAAGTACCGTGCATAAATTGGTTGGTTAAATCACGGGCCAACCAGATTCAGATATAGCCTGAAAGCAACCATGTGTTGACCAGTTGAACAATCGGGAGAACGTGTTTACTCTGTTCGAAAATGCAGATCCATAACATAGGAACAGTGGAGGGACCCACAAACATTTACGCCTAGTAGAAATTGTAGGAACAAAAATTACATTTGCCTTTTATGTTAACACATCTCGTGCCTTGAAAATGATTTCCCTCTGACAGTCTGGGAGCTTTCGCCCCCTTCAGCGCGTTGTCTAGCTAAGGTTAGGGCCTGGATGAAACTGGCTCTAAGAGGGATTGGTGATTCGGTTTTTTATATGCAGAATAATGAAGGCAGTTTCAATTGACAGGATACTCAGAATGCTTCTTTCTATGAAAAGCAAAGAATTTGTTAATTGTTTACCGCTTTGACCCATTCAGGGCAAGATTTTAGTGACACATTTTGAAGGTGGTGCATTGTATTTTATTATTCTTACATCTGATATGGGATTCGCAATTTTTATAATAAAAAAAAACTGAGCTGTTCAGTACTACCTTTCCTACTTACAGAGTGCATTCCGTTTGTAATGACCATTCTGATTTTTCGCCTTCAGAAGCTCAATATGAAAACTGCCAGATGTATATATTTCAATGTCATATAGTCTAAGGGCTTTAATAAAAGTATGGTCAGAAACCGCGACTATATGAGAAAATCTTAATTTGTTTACAACAAATGATAACTTGAAAACACTGAAGCGAAACACTACAGCCACATCCTTTTCGTTAGCCGTACCAGATATGGTTCTAAATTTGACTGAGTCTGCATATAGCTGACGGGGTTTTTCGTTTAGCCCTTCGCTACGGTTACTCTGTGTGGCAGAAGTTAAAGAGAGCCGCTATGCAGCCAAAGTTAAACAGATCAATTATATCCAAGAAGAACATTTTATTGCAATGTCTTTATTGAGAGACGCTTTATCTCCACGTGGCAAAACATGCGTAAGATGCATTAAAATATCGTACCGTGTAAATTTGGAATAGGGTAAACGAAAACAAATTAATGAAAATATTCAATGAAACCATAGTAAATATTGATAAGTAAGGGTTTTATATATTGATTAGAGTTCAGGAATGTTTCTTGTAAATTTATTCACTCTATTTTCCACACTAGACTCATGGTAAAGCCTCCCCATGAAAAGGAACTGAAGGTAAAGCACACATGTATAGTACCAAGATTGTTGAAATTTGGGTGAAAATGGACTCGTGACCTTTGACCCTCCTAATTACCATGTTCGGCTAAATTAAAAAGGTGACAACCAACAGAAAATGAAAGCTGACATCCTAAGGAACATTTTAAGGCTAGTCGTCAACTTTTACAAAGTTGTACCGGGGGGTCGAAAATTTTTAGACTTCGCCGCTAGTCTATATCATACAAATGAAGGATCGATCTGCTGTTTGCAGGGGCGTAGATTTCTTTTCAACTTTGATGGGGATGGAGTGAATCTACAAGGCACGTGCACGCGAAGCGTGCACGGCGAGCGCGAAGCCCGAAGACCTTGACGGGTGGGGTCCAGGGGGCGACGCCCTCGGAAGCTCCTGGGTTTTAATGTCTCAGAAGTGCCAGGAAGACTGTTTTAATAGGTAAATTTCAGAGGTAATGTTCTTGGGTATTGGTATATTTATACATTTAGGAAATGCTATTTTGAGCACAAAACTCATTAATAAGCTGCAGTGGACTGAAATTGTACAAGAGCAACAATGTCCTGTTAAGCTTAAAAAGGCAGGGATCAACTAATAAGGTCATCCAAGACAACTGTATTTTGAATTCGGAGATCATTACAAGACCTGCAAGTTGGCGTGAAATCAGTGACGCCTCCAGATTTTTCTGATTGGGGGGGGGCACCATAGATGATGACGTAATAATACCTCAGTGCCCTTTAAGAAATTTTTGTTAATTTAAGGTCTTTTAGACGCAAAGTGGTGCTATCTTTGGGATGTTTTGGAACTTTGGTAAGGTAAAAGAGGAGAGTATGTTGTCAATGAAGAGAAAGATACGTTGTTAACAAACCTCCTGAAGCCTCCTCCCTTTTTTCTATTTTACTGCTTTCCATTTGGGGAAAGTTTTTACACGGAAATACGTGCGTGGAGTCCACAGAAACATTCTTGGACTATTAAGAAATATTTCCTTTCCTTCATTCTGCATTATGAAAGGGCATCTAAGGCTAGCAGATACCTGTATAGGACCTCCTGGAAGCTCTGCATTAATCATATTTAATGAGGAGGGGGGGGGGGCAATAAACTACCTGAAATACAAATGAGCCGTAAAACTTCATCTAACCTAACTATAACCCAAATGATAATGTAGAGTATGGCGCCGAACACTTTACAACTATCGTATTTTTACTAATTTTGAAAGAAAATCCAGACGAACAGCTTCCATCAATGGGGAATGAAAGCGAGGGAGAGTATAGGTGCACGAAGGTGATATTAGACCTCCCTGATAGGCGTAGCAAAAGGGGTGAAAGACTAATGAGCGCGTTTCAGAATGTTGTTTTCGTCGTAAGTGTATTAACAATCACCATGTATATCGATAATGGCTGCGGGCGAAGCGCTCGGTAAAAATATTTGAAAAATGTATAACGGCAGATACGTACTTTCAACCTTCCACGTCATGCTACATATTAGATTGAAAGATCTCATATTGATGCGAGGTCCCCACAGATGTTTGGAGATGTATCTCTGTTTTTCGGAAAGTGCTGTGATCAGAATAGTTTCATGTATTATTACCTTAATAATGATCATGACATGAAGTGCAAACCGTGACAAATGCGCGAGAAGAGCGCCGAAAGTTTTCATTAAATAAGATTTCCATGACAAAACCTGTATTCAGGCTCTGCATCGAGACACTTTCAACGGCCCTAAAACCTGCATGCCACCGCCAGAAGCCAGTCTTTTACCTGTTAATTCGTGAACTTTCAACTTTTTGCTGCTGTGCTTCTCCGAAAGTTGCTATCGGAAGATATTGATAATAAGAATATAACACTGACGTAAGGTTTGAAGCGCGCGGACCGTGCGAAAATTGTTATAGCTTGAGAAGGATTTGCTAAAATTCTGATAGTTTGAGAAACATTTGTGATAGAAAATGAAGCAGAGATTGAAGAAAATGAAGAATAAAATGTACTTTCAAGCATACACGTATCTGTGGACTGTAACATGGTGGGATGGTTACATGGGCCATTCCCCCTAGTCAAATGTTGGGGGATATATCCCCCCTATTCCCCCGGGATCTACGCCCATGGCTGTGTGTACGTTGTGCGGATCTACTGCCACAGTTGTCCCAAATATACTAACAAAGAAAGCACAAGTTAGTAAAAATAACATTTTGTTTATTTACAAGTTTAAGGTAGTACACAACTAGTTATTCCTCGATTAAATGACATACACACTAATTTTGGTCCGTGTCGGAGGGTTAAGACCCCCGCAGAAGTTTCCATCGTACAAGCTACCCCTCATCTGAAAACTAGTGAGTAAGGCTTTTAACACTGATTTTATGTACCTGACAGAGATTTTGACCTAAAAGAGCTTGTAAAATAGGGTGGTAGTTCCTGCATGCCTTTCAATTCATTCAAAATGCTATTTTGCATAGCGAAAGGATAAAATGCAAAAAGTGCCTAAAGTACCTCCAATTTTCTTCATTTTTAGCTAAATGAGTATTTGAATTTATTTTCTATCACATTCGTATCACAACTGGATCGCATCACTACAGCAATATGGTCTTAACGCAGACACGTAGCCAGGAATTTTGACATAGGAGGCACTGGCACCACAAGAGGGGCAGAGAAGATTATAATTGTAGCTAGTCGTACCATCATATGATGACAGTTTGCGGGAACTACAGGGAATGATATATCAAGCCCTACGTACACGGATAGCTCAAAGAAATTGGACCTACGTGTGCACGTGCGCGCAAAAGTGTCCCTTCCCTAGAGGCAATTTCCCCTTCCTTTTGCGATACAGAGACTTGGAAAGTTTCACAAGTGAACGGAATAAGGCTATGATCATGATAATGCCTCTGCAGCTCTGCGAGCGTAAAGAAAGAGTTGATTGCTTTTCAGACAGTCAGGGGACCATGGGCTACCATAAGGCCCTGCCTGGTGTGATCCAGTATAATTTTGGATGGATCCAGAGGGAAATTATCCCAAATATCTAAGACATTAATACCATGAGAACACTGAGCATAGAGCTTTGAACTGACCTCCGAATGACACTGAGAGTACACCAAACTCGAATCTTCACAGTTCACAATTCAGCACACACTATCGTACATTATTTTTGAAAGATATTTTGCACGAACGGCTTGCAACAGGATGACATATACAATCATCATGGACGGAAAAAGTATTTTTTGAATTAATTTATTGTTTGAGTACATCCAAACCATAAAGTCATCACTGGTATATTACGAATGTTACTTCGTAACAATTGAGGCCGGCTCCAAACTTTGGGCGTGCACCTAGTATGTACTAGAAAAGTTCACTGGTATTTTTGTGCCATAAATAATGTTCATAAGTGATACAACGACGACTGTGAGGAGCGCTGAAATTTGGAGGGGAAATCGTTGCCCATGGAAAAACCTGCATGCAAGCACAACCAGGGGTGGTGCTAGCATTTTCTCACAAAGGAGGGCGCCAAGCGCTCTGACTGGGGGTCAACTACCTTAAGCCCCGACAGATTCGACGGGTTACCGAAAGGACGGGGAACTCGAAATTTAAGGCGCCCGCAGTATGCCAAAAATTTGGGGGTTACAATGAAGAATTGAAAATTTTTTTGTTTTCATTAAGAAAAGTTACAAAATATGCACGTTGGCGAGTCTGAAAAAAGAATTCTTTCCAAAAGCTACTAAAAGGAGGACAGAACTTCGCATCGATGCATTTTTGTGTTCTTCCAGAACAACGCTTTTCAAGGAAGAATAATAATTGTCAGTGGAACCTTTAAGGTTGAATAAATCCAATACGTTTGAAACAGCGAACATTAAAGTAAGACAGAACTGAAGACGAAAGTGCACGAAACTTTTTTGAATTTCTAGAAAGAATAGTTACAGAAAACAAATAAGTTCATCTTTAAACGTCTTTGGGGATCTTTTTTTTTATTTGCTCAATAATCGCTTGGCGGCATGCCGGGCTACTGTTTACATGTAGAAGTTTTATTTTCGATCGATTTTCCAAATAGGGGAGGGGGGCACAGTGGTTTGCACAGGGGGCACGGCCCCCGTGCCCTCGCCTTGCTACGGTTCTGTAGACTTAACTGTGCCCTGTATTTTTGAGGGTTCTAATTTTGTAGGGAAACACCTCCCGGGAGGGATCCCCTTGAATAATTAGTGGTGTGCTGCCTTAAAATGCAAATTTGAGGTAGCTTTAAGTTGACATCTGATTACTTACATAACAGCTGGGCAAATTTGCAACTTCAATTTTACTTGGTCAACGAGTTGTAATTTGATATGTACTGAGACCAAATAACTCGTGGCTTGACTTGTGAAAATTTGTGACCTCAATTGACTTGTGGTGAGTTTTGACTTGACTTGTGACAGAACCAAATGACTTGTAACTTGAATTGGTCGAACAAGACTTGACTTGCTTTTATCTCTGCTAATATGTCTAAATGGATCTATGGCTACCATTGGTTGGTGAGCAACGTTCATTTCAAGAAAATTATTTTTGGCCAAGTGGTCTTCTGAGGTTAAATCGCGGGCAATGACACTTCCCAGCCAGCCAGCAGGCCTGTACTAGCTACGAAGGGGGGGGGGGGGAGGGACGTCCTCCTAAAAGATTTGCGACCCCAAGAAAACTAAAAATTACTATTTCCTAAAAAACATTCCTAGCTCATATAAGTTCCATTAAAGCACTCTCCATTTTGAAATCTCATGTTCTAGAAATTCATACTTCTAAAACAAAGACCAATGGTATTCGTAAAATCTTTTTAGAGGATGTAAATAATATTTTAAGATAACATACGTAATATTGTCTGCTGCTGTATGCATTTATTTTGTTTGCTGAGAAAACGCCCATTTCTTCCAAAAATGTGCCTAGGGAAATAGCCTTTGCCGAATTCCGGAAAGGCGACCGGACTACACGGTCCAGCCCATCACCCCACGTCTCCCAACTCCCTGCTGTTTATAATTCTGTTGTTAACTTGCGCCCGAGCTTCAAAATTCAACTAATTTGCTACTAAGGCGACTAAAAATGTTTTAGTTAGATCTGTGTCTGCAAAACCTCCCAGTTACAGATTGTGGTGGTAAATTAAATTAACATAAAATTTTCTTTCAACTTACGTCTCTCACAAAATACTGGTTTTGGGTAAATATCTGTGCGGCACGCCACAAACTGCACAATCGGTTCAGTGCCCTCGGGATAAACATGGGCGCACAACCCTTGACAATTCACTGAGCACGTCTGAGGATTCAACTGGGCCCAGCTGGGTTTACCGACGTATTGCACAGTATTGCTGCTCCAACCCTTCCAGTGACACTGCGCAGAACCATCTTCATTCTGAATGCCTGTACATTCTGCATACATGAAAGCCTTAGCTTGGGCAAGCAATGCAGGATATCGGTACAGAAAAAGTTCATTGAAAAATAGTAATTCTGACGCCGACCCGATATGAGGAAGTCTGTAACCACGATCGGAGCAATACGTTTGACTTTCATCGTGTTCCTGAGTGGCACCCTCAGCATCCGCTTCTTCTTCGTTCAGGAGTTCATAACAACTTTCATCTGCAAACTGTATTTCACCAACTCCACATGGTTTTCCTGCAATAAAAAGTTAGAGGTACATGAATTTCGGCAGATTATGGTGACATTGTCTTGTTTAATTTATTGCAAGATGCTGTTTTGAATGTCCCAGTGGTTTTCAAAATTTTACCCTCCAAGACCCCACTTTTGGGCTTATTCCAGGGAAGACTGAAACTCTCAGAACATAATGAAAAAACAATAATTGTAGTTTTGGTACTTATGTGAGGACGTTGCCACAATTTTCTCGGCTGAATCCATCGCAGATGAGATATACGTAGTGCCAAAACAATAGGTTTCTTTAAATCCGTGTTTGAAGCATTTTGAGCTATAACATTTAATAAACACCACTCGAGATTCTTTGGCCAGTTGTTTTTAGTCAAGGAACGCGTATTACAACAAAGTTCTATAGGTATGGCCTATTCTCATCATATGAGGCCTTTCACAAGCCTGGCTGATGTCATGTGGTTTTTTAAATATGTCACTGAATTTGTTGATTAATGTCTACAGAAATTTGAATCTTTATTTAAACGTGTATGCCATTATGCCCTGTAGGTTGTTTCCCTGTGGGGAGGAAGTGATTGTAAATAGGGAAGAAGGACAACAAGACACGAATTTTAGCCCGTAGGGGACCTCCCCCATGCCGGAACAAAATTAAAGAGGAGAGGAAAGAAAAAAAGGAAAGAAACTAAGAGAAGACAAAAATTAAGCGTCTAAAACTGAGGCCAGTTTTTAACCTATAATGCCACCCTTTTCATAGAAAGGTGTATTAGTTGAACGCTGCAGTTTCTTAATATTGTGTGTTAATAATCTTTCGGTACACACGAGTGGCAGAGCATACCGTAAGTTTCCATGTGACGTCATGGTCTTGCACTTATCTTCGGTCAAAATTAATTGGAAACATTACCAGTCATTTCATTCACGTTTTAAAGCAAGTTTGGTTAAAATTCTTATCAAAGTTTTATATATACAAAATGATTAACATGATATCCTAACCTTTGTTTTCATGGGCTTTAGCTTTAGCATAATGCTTTAGCACTACGTTCTTAAATCCGTAGAACAAACGGCCACACAAACCGGCAAAAGAACCAAACAATTCTGAAATTCTGTCCGCCAAAGCTAGAGTACCCACAACTCTAAGCTTGAGGTTAGTAGCGGGAATTTTTGTGTAAAAGTGGGTCTGTGGGGAAGGGGAGTATTGGGTCCTTGAGGCAAAAGTTACTGGGTGATAATTGGAAAGTCGATGGGAGCATCCCCTAGAGATTTTGATCTCTCTGCCTATGCTCGAGAATATACTACTCTCTATAAGCGTGCCATTAAGAGAGATCTAGACTCCCCCTTGAAAGAAAGAAAGAAAGAAAGAAAGAAAGAAAGAAAGAAAGAAAGAAAGAAAGAAAGAAAGAAAGAAAGAAAGAAAGAAAGAAAGAAAGAAAGAAAGAAAGAAAGAAAGAAAGAAAGAAAGAAAGAAAGAAAGAAAGAAAGAAAGAAAGAAAGAAAGAAAGAAAGAAAGAAAGAAAGAAAGAAAGAAAAGAAAGAAGAAAGAAAGAAAAGAAAGAAAAAGAAAGAAAGAAAAAGAAAGAAGAAGAAAGAAAGAAAGAAAGAAAGAAAGAAAGAAAGAAAGAAAGAAAGAAAGAAAGAAAGAAAGAAAGAAAGAAAGAAAGAAAGAAAGAAAGAAAGAAAGAAAGAAAGAAAGAAAGAAAGAAAGAAAGAAAGAAAGAAAGAAAGAAAGAAAGAAAGAAAGAAAGAAAACTAGTGACAAATTGGAATTTTCTGCAATGTGACGACGGGGAGAGGTAAAGGAGTGCGACGGTGAGAAGGCAACGAGGAGTCGCGGATGGGAAGGAAAATTTTGTGTCATGCCACCCCATTTTATAGCATCTCTCGCAATCAATATAATAGATGTTGTAATAGTAGGATAGGAAAGCTAAAAATTTCGTGGACGCATTGGAAAACTTGTGCCCATTGAGAGGAAAAATTATCAACGATACTGGCGATACCGTGCATATTATTGCATTCACTCTATCTGCCCTAAGAAGTGGCCAAACGTCCTTTTGACCTAGCGTATACGACAAACAGAAAAAAAACTATGCGACTGAAGATGTCAACCTTTATCGAAAGCTTCAAAGACTACTTACTTCCAGGTTACTTTGTGGGGCGAAAGGAACTCCGAGGGCAAATTTCGTCATCCCAGATTTGATTTTCCCAATTCTCCCAGCTAAGTTATTCTAGCCCTCTCAGAAGTGTCTTAATTAGCTCATACAAATCTTTGTTGCTTAAGGCCATGTCCTGGCGAGAACAAAGGCCCTATTGTGTAATCAGAACACACTCTCTCTCGCTTGTGTAAAACTGAAGCATCTTTTGAATTTTGAACTTTGATATCAGTCAAAGAACAGTCAGCAACTGAGAATTTTGATAGCCCTCAATCAAAAAGAGTACTTGGGGTGATGAGTTTCCCCTTCGAACTATTTAGCTATTGGCCCTCAGCTCGTGTGCTCTCAATATAAGATATGTTTCTCTTATGGTGATTGAAAAGTGGGACCATTTGTTTTATTGTAATCAAGATGACGATGAAGTAGTCCAGCTTCTCTTCTCCCCCCCCCTTTATTCCCTCCTTGTTGCCCTTCTACCTTTCTATTGTCTCCTCTTCGTTTGTCCTTCCCTTCCCTTCCCTTTAAGCCCGGTAGTTTGAACGCCGTAAAATGGTGAGAGACACCCCCCACCCCAACAACTAATACGTAAGCTACTACAAATGTTATGCTAGAAATGTCTTTCCAAGGTCATATATTAGTACGTACTGTGATATCCATAAGAATACAAGCTAGTAATACAAGAGTGACACCATGAATGCTAATCACAAATCAACTCACACTTACGACAATTAATAGCGGAATAATTTCAACATGTATCTGTGTAACAGAATGCAACTCACTATATGTAAAAGAGTGAAAGTCACTCGTGGACGATTAACCACAGTGATCACCCTTTTATCGAGTGGCAATCGACTGAAATTCTTTCTGCTCGAAGTGGTGATTCACTCTAATTGGGTGAAAATGTCGCTTGAGAAAGAGTGAAATGTCACTCGATAACAAAAAGTCGTCACTTTAGTCACTCTTAGTCACTCTTAGGGTAGAGTTTCACTCTTGTACATCCAGAGAAAGATTATGAAGATGAAAATAAAAATCAATATCAATTGTAGCTACCTGGTTAGAAAAATGAGTTTTACTGTAATCTGTTGTGTTATATTTGTTTGGCGATTGTTGAATTTATATAACTTTTGAAAGTGTACCTTAAGTCTAAAATTTCAAAAATGTATGTTTCAAAGTTTAAAAAAATGAATCCAAATTACCACAGGGCATTCCTGAGCTGAGTTATAAAATGTTGAAGCTTATTCACTCAATTGAAAATGTTAAATTGCCCAAAAATATGTGACGTCAGTCTTGTACAACGGGTACTCAAATTACCGTTTTTGTTTTTCTTTTTTTTTTGAAAGCCATTGCACCTAGTACCAAATGTGATCACTGTCTTACCATTGTGGGGTGACTTGACTTTACAATTAAGGCCCTCTCCATACAACATGTTATTCCAGATAACATATTTTTCAAGGTCATATAAACATTTTTATTTCAAAAGGAAACAAAAAGCAGGCAATGTGAGTTGTACAAGAAGGACATTATATATAATTGCGCAATCGACTATTCTGAATTAAGTGAATAGGCCTGTCTTTCAATATTTTATGTCTCAGCAACGGAATAAGCAAGAAAGATGGAAGTTGGATGAATGAGATTCATTTTCCAACCTAAAAACTACAGGCCTATATTCTTGTAAGTTCTAGACTGTAAGGACACTTTAAGCATCACTTCATTTTGAATCTAAAACAAAAAGTCAAATTGAATTGACTGTAAGCCTGACTTCTTACTTGAACACCTTCCATAGGAATCCTTCAACCATCCTTCGTCACAGGTACAATCTCCGGATGAACACGAACCATAGAAACAATCTTGATCTCCACTGCAGTAAATCCAACCTATAAATTATACAATACAGTGATTATGTCGAGAGGGAAAGTTTCATAAAAACAATATTTCACATGAGAAAAGCCATCGGTGATCATACATTCCCAACGGCATGAACATCAACAGGTGGGAGACCGGTACATGTCTCGCAATTTTATGAAACGGTTGGGAACAAAGTCCATATATACTCCTGCATCATTTTCCCATACTCCGTCATGAATACCCCCCCCCCACACACACACACACACAAACACACACATACACCACAGTGCATGGTCCGGCACTATTTTTCCCTGATAGCATGTAGAATGGATACTGCAGGGCAAGAATATGGGGAACCTGAAATTTATGACGAATTATCAGGCTATCTATCGAGGACTCGACCAAGATATATACCGACATAAAGTATATTATACTGTAATACCATCAAATAAGGACTGTCGGAATGGGGAAGCTGTGTTATCCTGTAATTTTTGTTTGGAAGTTTTCTTCCTAAAATTGTTAAATTGCTTTACAGCATGACAAAACACAGGAGATAAACAGGTTCAGTCCCCTTTTCTTGTTAGAAACGTTCCGACAGCCTACCAAATTCTTGTGCCATCAAATGTTAACGCCACACTAAGTAAGTATAAGTGACACCTTACGATGAGGAATATGCAAACCCGTGAAACTGATACCTCAATCATATAATTTCGACAGTAATGCAAATATCGAGTAAGAATAACACTTATACAACTACCTTTGAATACAAGTAATAGCCATTGTTACTATTTGCGTACATAGTTAGGTTTCAATGACTCATATTCATCAACAGTTAATTCGAAAATATGCAGAACCTGCAGATAGTTCTAGTAAGGTTACAGTAATTAATTAAGCTCATTAAATCAGTTCCCTTTGAGGGTGTGAAGAAATAAATCTAAGTCTGTAATGGATTTGCGTCGGTGGTCACCGTCTTCCTGCAGAGAAGAAACAAAAACGAAAGAACAAGAGATCGGTTGTTATTTAAAAGGAACATCGCTCAAAGAAAAGCTTTTGAAACTGAGTTGAGCAGAAATAATTATAAAAAATAAAACATGAAAAATTTCAAGAGTAACATATGTCTAGACTACTACGGTACTACTACAAAGTGATCTGAGCATTAGATCATTTGATCGATTATTACATCATTAGCATTAAGGGCCGATCAAGATCTTTGAAGATCTTTGAAGATCTTTTACAAAATATATCTGAAGAATCGGAACTCCCTCATTGTGGCGAAATATCTCAATTATTTTTAAGGATAACACGGACCAGCTGAAAATTAACAAGCTTACATATGCTGAAAAAGGGAGGGAATAATGTTTTTAAGAAGCCAACGAAAACGTCCGCACTAAAAGCTGACATACATTTGAATACTTTAACAATACCAGGGGTGGCGCCAGGGGCGGGGGGCATTCCATCGTCGCGGAAGGCTGGCCCCCAGTCGGGGAAATTTTCCAGTTTTGTCGAGGAGCCTTAATCTGTACGATAAAATACGAAATCCCAATGACCTTCAGTTGCCATAGGCGTGGGAGACGGGGGCCTGGGGCTGCAGCCCCCAACCAAATATTTTTTGAAAATTCGGGCAATATGTTGAGAATGTTTCGGGCACCTACTGAAAGAAAAATAATGCAATGATGTAGCTAAACGTAATCAATAGTTTAAGAAAACTTCCTTTGTAATTAAAATAAAGTTCTGATTTGAATTGCACCAGCACCATTCGGTATTAATTCACCAGTGTGTTTTTAATGGTTAAACTAATGTTATGATTATCAGTGATGTATTTAGGGGGCCACTGAGCCAGCCCCCCCCCCCCCTACTGATGCAGATTTTTTTAGTACCTAAAATACGAAAAACTTTTAACACAAATTTTACTTCAAAGGTAGCATATGTGGCAACAGATTGCATGTAAGGACACCTAATTTTTAAAAATTTTCAAAGAGGAGGGGTGAGTGATGCCGACTTTTTTTAGTACCTAACATACGAAAAAAATGTAACGCAAACTTTACTTCCAAGGTAGCATCATTGGCATACGGTGTGATAATCGATGCATGTCTATATGATATGTACATTAACATGTTGAACGCGCGTGGAGCGCGTACAAATTTTGGTTATATTTTTCGGGAAAGTCGTTACAGCCCCTCCCCCCCCCCCTACCATCAACTTGGGCTCCTATGCTCATGCCAGTCGCCCCGACGATCTGCTTGATTTTGCCCATAGAAAGGACAGATTCTTTAATAAAGACTCCAAATTTTCCTCAAAATACCCAAAGTTTTCAAATTTTCTTCAATAAACCCTCGAAATTTTCAAATTTTTGTAAAAGTACAGTCAAAAATTCGCGCGCCAAAATTTTGCGTTTTGACGTATTTTTGGTAACTCAACGCCTTTGTCGGGGCTTCGGGTTGTTGCCCCCAGTCGGGTATATCCTGGCGCCATCCCTGAACAATCACTGACTGACCTATCACCTATCAGGGAGTTGCCAGCAACGCCCTGGATCTATCTACAAAATTTGGTAGGTGCACCACCTAACCTTTTATTTTATTTTCAAAGGTTACCGTAAAATAGGACACTATCTCCAATTAATTTAATTCACTAACATGGAACACACAACAGAAATCTTCCTTTTTGCATGACGAATACATTTAACAAATCAGCAAATCCTTCGTCCTCTCTGTCATACAATATCTAAATCACATCATATGTAACATCAAGGTGGTGGAACCAGGGGCGGAGCCAGGGTTTTTCGATGGGGGGGGGCAAAGCATGTTGGGTCGGACCCAACTTTATTGTTTTGGGGTGCAGGCATTGAAGAATTCCGATCCTTACATTTCCTCCCCCCCCCCCCCCGTGTCAGAACCTGCATTTTTGGCGTTTTCATTTTCTTTGACTTTATTTTTCCGTCTCAAAAAAAAAATTCTAAAATAAATACGAACTGTGAGAAGGGTTAGTTGTCTGTCAGTGAAAATCGCCCCCTCACTGAATGAGACGCTTCAACTATGCAGCAGGCGAGGCGGAACGAAAAAAATATGGGGGGGGGGGCTGAGTGCAGCAAGACTATCTAAGCGGAGCGCCACCATAAGTTGGAGCGGAGCGTACAAGAAAATTTTTGGCTTCACAAACCCTCCAGATGGCCGCAAATGGCACTTCCCGAGTGTTTTGAGCTGCATGTACCCAGCCTTGAAATATGGATCATATGTCTGCAATTTCTCAATTAAGGAGAAAAAAATAAATCTATGAAAAATGGTAATACATATTTCTAAGCGGAGCGCCACCATCAGTTGGCGCGGAGCGTTTAAGAAAATTTTTAACTTTGCAAACCCTCCAGATGGCCGGAAACGGCACTTCCCGAGTGTTCTAAACTGTATGTATTCATCCTTGAAATATGGATCTCATGTCTGCAATTTCTTAATTAATGAGAAAAAATTAATCCTCGTTATGTGATTTTTTTTTCTTGCTTATAGAAAAGCCGAATCATTGAGGAAGGGTTATACGCAAAATTGAATTTTATAAAAGGGAGAGGAATCATAACTCTTATGAGATAACATTACATTCTTACCTATAGTTTTTCGAGTTTTTGAACCAATGATGTAACCAAATTTGCAAGCTAAAGTAAACTTCACGCAAACAGGACGTCATTTCCTCACATTAATAGACTGATTTATGTATATCATTAAATTTAAATCCGATTTAGTGTCCTTCATAATCGTATGGTATCATTACGTAATATGCATGGGAGATATTGAAATTTTGCAAATTGCACCCTTAAGAGCTGAGATATATAAAATTTTGGTGCTTATTCAATTTAAAATGGTAGATGGGGCAATAATTTGTAATGTCATTCTTGTACTACTCAAATTACATTCTTTGTTTTCTTTATTTTTTCGAAAGCCTCTGCACCTTGTGCCAAAATGTGATCACTTTCTCACTGTTATAGGGTGACTTAACTATGCAAAACCTCTCCGTGGAACAGTAATTTTTGCAAGGTTTTATAAACATTTCAATTTCAAAAGGAAACAAAAGCAAATAATCGGAGTTTTACAAGAAGATCATTACAAATTATTGCGCAATCGACTATTTCAAATAAAGTGATTAAATTTTAACTTTTCATATCTCAGCAACAGGGTGAGCTATGAAAATGAGAGTTGGATGAGTGAAATTCTTTCCCAACGTCTAAAATATATATTCTTATAAATTTACACTTTAGGTCCACTTTAAACTCCTCAAATGAAACGTGCATGTATGGGATAAGAGACAAAACTGGTTGAAATTTATTTTATTGCAGTATTATTTATGTAAAATTTGGACTTAAACCTTAAGAATGGATTCACAGGCAGAGGTATAAATAATTGGTTGGGATGGCGTCACCAGGGAAGGAGAGGGAGGAGGGAGGAGGGAGGAGGGAGGAGGGAGGAGGGAGGAGGGAGGAGGGAGGAGGGAGGAGGGAGGAGGGAGGGAGATACCGTACCATAACACACGTCAGTCTTTAAGCGCCTGTCACACCTCACCGGACTGCAATAACGGAGAGGAAACGGAGACCCAAAATGGCACCCCGTTGATGTACGTTAGTATCCGTTTAGTCTCCTGTTCTCCTCCTCCGACTTCGTTTCATGACCGGGAACGTCCGGTATGAACGGAGAGATTTTGAACATGCACAAAACTTGGACCGGACGTCGACCGAAAAAGGTCCCCCTTACGTATTCGTTACTTATCCGTTAAGCTTCCGTTTTATCATTTTCTCCTGCGTTTCTCATACTGGACTTCTCCGTCAGTATTCGTTCGTCTCCGGTGATTGCTATTTGCTCACCGGATCATTGCCGGACAACAAATGGATGAAACGTAGAAGTACAGTACATGTACCGAATGTTCGACGGACACTAACGCATAAGTGACGGAAGCGTAAAGGAACAGGACTGACAATGAACGGATAGGTAACGTACGTTTAACTGAAGAAACGAAAAAAAAAAAAAAACACAGGCAAAGAAACGCATAGGGGACGGACATAGACCGAAGATGCAGCGTACTTGCATCCTGTCCCCTCCTCATACTATAGCTTAACAAACGTTTTTGCCGTTTTTTCTTGAAAGTTTTGGGTGCGACTGCATCCTTCCCCCTGCATCCGTCCCAGGCATGAGATGAGTGATCGCGGTTCTGAGGGAGGGGTTCAGGGGAGGGGTGTGAAAGATTTTTCGACTACCGGGAAGCCTTAGACGCAATCTGGTACAACATTTTGCATCTTTTGAAGTCATATTTTCCTCGAGAAATCTAGTTTCTAGGTAAGTAATCCAACGTTCTTTACTTTTGGCCGACTACAGTTTTCCAATTTTGTTGCACTTATTGTCGACGATTACATAACAAACGGGCAAGGGCGGCTATTTGTGTTGGCTATTGGGGGAGGGGCGCAGAATGGAAGTTGCCATCGAAGCAGAGCGCCATCATAATATGGTGCGAAGCGTACAAGAGAATTTTCGCCCTACAGACCCCCAGACTGCATGAAATGGCACTTCTCGGGATCTTGGAGGCAGTTTTGAACCGTACGATACTTGATACGTGACTACTGACAGGCATGAGCGTGTGAACGGCGTTTGGTTGCGTTGGTATAGAAGCGGAGCGCCTCTAACGGTTGGCACGGAGCGTACCGTTTAAAATGCTGCCAAAATGGCTTCTATATCGCAATTAAATGGTCCTTCTCAGACCTTTCAAATTGCATTGAAGCCATCTTGATAGGTGGCATGATTTCTATTGGCTGGTGCGGACTGCGCCGATAAAATTTTTGCCAAAATGGCTCCCAGATCGCAAGAAATGGCCCTTCCCAGATCTTTCAAATTGCACTGAACACATCTAGATATGTTACACGCCTTATATATATTTTCCCACTTTCACGGAACTATTACTCTTCCTCTGGTATAACCTTCCCTGCGTACCAATTTGACCATTTTGTGATTGTTGTGACATGATTGAACAATGTACACGGAAGTGAAAATCCTACCCCCCCCCTCCTCCCCTGGTTGGATACGATACTGCACAACAGTCACTGCATGTGTAGGGCAAGTGTACAACTAGAGCTGGTAGGTCCATGCGTACTGGATTTACACACTAAAATATGATGTAGGCCTACTTCTCCGTGAGCCACGGTCGTGGAGGTAGCCATGGAATTCGTAATAGATACCACATTCGCGCGTAGTCCGAGAATTTACAGAATATTGATAAATACGTCGGTCAAATACGGATTTGAATTAACTTTTAATCACTCAAATCAGTCAGTTTAGTGTTGAATACTATGTTTTGCTTGTTTTAAAATAGACAGCAATTTTCACAGAATCTCGCCAGGGGATATACTGTACTTTGCCCCCCCCCCCCCCATGTTTACGCTACTAGGTATTAAAAAAAAAAACTCAGACAGAAATTCAATCATGGGTCTTCTTGGATGTAGAAGAAGCCTTAGTGTAAGCTCTGAGGTGTATCATGAAGATAGAATATATAGCAAATGATGAATGCGTGTATACTTGAACATTCCAAATATTTGTACGAAGGACTATTGCAGTATGGGGCGGATGTACATTGAGTTAGTCAGAGAAGACAACGCGCGCGAAGCGCCCAAAATTTTCGAGGATTTACACCGAAAATGTCCTATATGCGACGGATAATGTATCACAATACTTTATTCCATGATACTGTTACACCTCACCCCACCCCCTACAAAAAATTATGTGTCTTTAAACGTTATTTAGACCATTTTATTTTTTGGGTCAAAAACCATAGGGGGACAAATGCCTGCCCTGCCCCCCTGTGGCGCCGCCCCTGGGTGGAACTCTACATTAACGCATACACTTGAAGACAAAGGAACATGTTTTATAAACAATCTGTGGGAACATGAGTTACAGAAAGACGTCAACTTTCAAATTTAAAAGGTATACGTCTTCACAAAACGGCGGCAAGCCCGTAGCCAGACAAAGTAAGTAAAGGATAGCTTACAGGGGTCGCATTACACCAAGGTGCACTTTGGCAATGCTATTTTTTATTTTCCCACACCGAAAAGGCGCATGCCACTGCTTTCTCTCTCATTTTACGTTGCAATGGTTATCACCAAATGGATTATTTCCTTCTTCAGGGTTTTTCCACAGAAAGTTTTCCAGTCAACAGTTACTACATTGAAGAACATTAACTTTTATTTTCCTCTTTGAGTTTCATTTTGTCCACCCTTCTTTTACCGTCCATGCACCTATGGCGTTGTAAAACAAAGACTCCTCGTGCATGTTTATAGGGTTACAGCAAAAGTGAAAACACTCTTAGTAAAGCATTCTTTTCATTCAAAAACAATTTTATGTGCTCTAACTATGCAAGGATAATAATTTGTAACCACAGACTATGTGTGTACTTACGGAGCTTTTAAGGTGTCATGCAGATGTTGAGATATTAAGTGACTTTCTCGACTTTTTTCAGTAAAATATTTAGATGTTGACATCTGAGATCTTGTTATCTCAATATCTTAGCGTAAAATGTTGACATATTGCATTACAGGATCTCAATATCTGAATATCTTCACTGGACGATATTGAGATATTGACATCCAACATCTCGTTATTTCAATATTTTATCGTAAAATATTGAAATATTACATTACAGGATATCAATATCTGAATATCTTGACTGAACGATATTGTGATATTGACATCCTATATCTCGTTTATTCAATATTTTAGTGTAAAATATTGAAATATTATTTTACAGGATCCTAATATCTTAATATCTTTTCTGAAGGATATTGAGAAATTGACATCCAACATTTCGTTATTTCAATAAAATATTGAAATATTACATTACAGGATCTCAATATCTTAATATCTTTACTGAAGTATATTAAGATATTGACATCCACCATCTTGGTATCTCTATATTTTAACGTAAAATATTGAAATATTACAGTACACGATCTTGATATCTTAATATCTTCACTAAACGATATTGAGATATTGACATCCGAAATCATGTGTTCTCAATATTTTAGCGTAAAATATTGAAATATTACATCAAAGGATCTTAACATCTTAATATCTTTACTCAAGTATATTAAGATATTGACATCCACCATCTTGTTATCTCAATATTTTAACGTAAAATATTGAAATATTACATTACAGGATCTTGATATCTTAATATCTTTACTGAACAATATTGAGATATTGACATCCAAAATCATGTGTTCTCAATATTTAAGCGTAAAATATTGCATCAAAGGATCTTAATATCTTAATACCTTTTCTGAAGGATATTAAGATATTGAAATCCTGTAATGAAATATTTCAATATTTTACGCTAAAATATTGACATAACGAGAGGCTGGATGTCAATATCTCAATATCGTTCAGTGAAGATATTAAGATATTGAAATCCTGTTATGAAATATTTCAATATTTACACTAAAATATTGAGATAATGAGAAGTTTGATGTCAATATCTCAATATCCTTCAGAAAAGATATCAAGATATTGAGATCCTTTGATGTAGTATTTCAATATTTTACACTAAAATATTGGAATAACGAGATGCTGGATGTCAATATCTCAATATCTTTCAGTGAAGTTATTAAGATATTGAGATCCTGTAATGAAATATTGCAATATTTTATGCTAAAATATTGAGAACACAAGATTTCGGATGTCAATATCTCAATATATTTCAGTAAAGATATTAAAATATTAACATCCTGTAATGTAATATTTCAATATTTGAAACTAAAATATTGAAATAACGAGATATTGGATGCCAATACGTCAGTATCCTTCAGAAAAGATATTAAGATATTAAGATCCTGTATTGTAATATTTCAATATTTTACAATAAAATATTGAAAAAACGAGCCGTTGGATGTCAATATCTTAATATCCTTCAGTAAAGATATTAAGATATTGAGATCCTGTAATGTAATATTTCAATATTTCACTCTAAAATATTGAGAACACAAGATTTCGGATGTCATTATCTCAATATCGTTCATTGAGGAGATATTAAGATAAAGTGATCCTGTAATGTAATATTTCAATATTTTACGCTAAAATATTGAGATAAAAAGATCTCGGATGTCAACATCTGAATATTTTACTGATAAAATAGTCGAGAAAGTGACATAATATCTCAACATCTGCATGACACCTTAAAAGCTCCGTATGTACTCTTGTAATAACTAGCTGTTACATTTGGCCTGCATTCTACCCATAAACATTCACTTATGTACGGTATATTACAAACCGACTTAAACAAAAACTTGTTATATCCACTGAACGGAAATTATCTTCATCCAAATGACAATAGCAAAAACGATTCCTCCGGTTTTACAGTGATCCCAAAGAGACGCCAGAATCCAGTGTTAAGTTCCATTCACATATTAATCATTTCAGTCAAGCCTGGTAAGGTTGCTTCTTCAAATTTCTGTGTCGTTTTTAGCAAAAGTTATTGTACAAAGGTGAAGTGCATTCGTCACTTTAATCATGTAACAGCTTGGAGAAACAGTTCAAAATTCATCTTCCAGAAACTGCGACCTATTTTCGATTGCCCTGATATACCAATCGGCTGTGTTTATCGATTAGAATGATGAATGGTACGTACGGTTTATAATCATACTGGATATCGATCCATTACTATGAAAGTGGCAACAGTTAATTAAATTATAAATATCTCTTGGATAAAATATTAACAGGCATTACCGGTTTAGTTCACGTAAATGTGTGTAACCATGGCAATAATTTCTTTGTAGTCGGTTCGATCAATTTTAAGTCAATTTTAATTGTCAGTTATATTAATTAATTGCAACCTGCAGGTTGCAACATCTTTTATTAATATTTTACATAGCCTACACGCTCTTTGTCCCGTTGTAATTTCGTTGATCAGTTTCTTAGGAACAGAAAACCTTACTCAATGTATTGCACCTATTGTCCCATGTGAGGGGAAAATTCTAAAGTAAGGCAAAAAAGTAAAACTACAGGTCATTAACAAAGGACATGGGACTTGTCGTCTCTACGGAACATCATATTAAAGCCTACCCAAGGGAAAATGTACTTTGAAAGGTGGTTGTAACTCTTTACGAACAGTTTCAGGTTTTCGACTCAGGGATGGCGCCAGGTCGGGGAAGGTTCCCCCCCCCCCTTTGTCCGGAAATTTTTCCACTTTTGTCGCGGAGTCTTGGTGGGTACGATAAAATCAGTATTCCCAACGGATTATCTGATTTTGCTTTTAATAAGGTAGCTTCTTACAAAGGAACCCCAAATTTCCCGCGGGCTTCGCACGCTGTATACATTATAGAGTTTTGGTTGTTTCAGTTTTTCAATAGTTCCGTTCTATATAGCTAAATAGTGTTATAGGGTAGAGTCAATCGCTCCTGCAAATGGTTGGGGTGTGCTACGTTGAAACAGGACCAAAGAAACACACATGGTGATGTTCAGTATACTTGCCATTGATTTCTGAATCACTTTCCTCTCAACGATGATGATACTATTTACAATGAGTAAGATCGGTCTTTTCTTACGATTTTTGAATTAACATATATATATTGATTGTAATTTTGGGAATTTGTCTCATGGGGTGGGGACATGCATTATGTTGTTGATGGCCGGCCTGGGGGAGGAGTGCAAGGGGAATTTTTGAAAAATGAGGGTTTCCTTAAATGCAGTCTATTTCCACATATGCTACCTTTGAAGTAAAATTTGTGTTAAAGAATTTACATAGTTTAGGTACTAAAAAAAATCGACATCAGTGGGGGGGGGGGACATGGCCCAATATCCCCCCTAAATACACCACTGATAATCATAATATAAGTTTAAGCATTAAAAAACACACCGGTGAATTAATACCGAATATATAGGTGCTGGTGCAATTCAAATCAGAACTTTATTTTAAAGGGCAAGAGCAGTCGCCCCAAACTTATTTTGAAGCAACAGCTAAATCTCACAATTTTCTTCTTTTTTCCCTTCAAAGTATCTTTCATAATATTTTAGTACTTCAATATTTCATATTCAAGGTAAACCAATCAGTTACTTCTAGAAAATTTCACATTTGAGGAGAAAAATATTGTCACATGACTCTAAAGAGCCAATCATGAAACAGGACAGTCTACTACACTACTTCAAGTTGGGGTGACTGCATTTCCCCTTTAATTACCAAGGAAGTTTTTTAAACTATTGATTACCTTTAACTACATCATTGCATTATTTTTCTTTCAGTAGCTGCCCGAAACATTTTCAGCATATTGCCCGAATTTTCACAAAAATATTTGGTTGGGGGACTGCAGTCCCCAGCGCCTCCTACGCCTATGGATGGGCAGTAGCCTTCACGGCACAGGGTCGCGTAGGTCAACGGTACTCTAATACAATGCTTGAGTGCAAATCCATAAGCGTCTGCAGTTACTAACAGACACGTGGAAGCTCTAGTACTACATGGGATACAGTTTGTGAGCTCATGATTGGACCACAGTAATCATGCACTGCGGGAGGCTACTCTTTTTTCGTAGGATGAAAATGGAGAAATCGGTTTTTCAAAAGTTTTTAAATTTGTTTCAAAAGCATGGTTGGGGCAGGGGTGGTGCCACAGGGGGGCAGGGCAGGCATTTCCCCCTATGTCTTTTCAACCCCCCCCCCCAAAAAATCGTCTAAAAACGTTTTAAGATACATAATTTTGTAGGGGGTGGGGTGAGGTGTTACAGTATGTCACCCATCTATCACAACATTAGTTAACACTTTTCAGCCATATATGATCAGCTCAAAAAATACCAAAGACATCACCATTTTGCATCTAAGCAATCTTAAATTGATAAAAATTTCTCAAAGGGGAGGGGGACCCTTCCCCTTAGACCCCTCCCCAGAAAAGCATCTTTCCCCCAAGCAAAAATTAAAATTCAATAAATTATGAACACTTTCTTCCATATATGATCAGTTCAAAAATATACCCCAAAGATATCACCATTTTGCATCTAAGCAATCGTAAATTAATAAAAAAAATTCTCAAAGGGGAGGGGACACCCCTCCCCAGAAAAGCATCTTCCCAAAACAAAAATTAAAATTACTAAATTATAAGTTTTCCAGCCATATATGATCAGTTCAAAATATGTACCCAAAGACATCATTTTGCATCCAAGCAACCTTAAATGTGAACAAAAATTTCCCAGTGGGGAGGGGCACCCCTTCCCCTTAGACCCCTCCTCCAGGACGGCGATCACTCATCTCATGCTTTGCCTATCCCCTATCGAAATACCCTGGCGCCTCCCCTGGGTTGGGGTAAAAATTAAAGTTAGGTTTACGTGGACAAGGGATATTTGACCTGTTCTTTCATAATCCGGCGTCAGAATTGCAAAAATTAGTCGAAAAGCTGATATTTTGGAATTAGGGGTGTGGCCAGTTTCCAACAAGCTGATTCGTCCATTGGCATGATTCTTCCATTTTCATCCTACGAAAAAAAGACTCGCCTGCAGGAGATGAATACACAGTAAATGTTAGGCTGGAAGAATCGACCAATCAGAGGGGGACAAAGAGCCAGGGAAACCACGCCCATAAACCAGGCGTGCTAGACGTCTGAGATATGGCGTGGGCAGTGCCATATATTCTGTATATATGGCTCTGGGCGAGGGTATTTCCTAAAAGTCCGGAAAGAATTAGGAACCTGGGGATCTAGGACAAAAGGAAGGAGGTAAATGTTGCAAACAACAAAATGGTGTCCCTCGGTATACTTAAATACCTTCTGTATTACAAAGGTGAAAGGGCTAGCCCTTTCACCTTTAAGTACCTTATAGGCAGATTTGGGAGCAGACTACACATCCGATGTCGCATAGCCTCCTAGTAGTTCTCATGTCTTTGTCGCACAACACGGTGCCTTTCGGGGTGTGTGGCGGGGGGGGGGGGAGGGTTGACAAGTGACTAGTTTATCTTGCAGTCGAGGTGGATTCGATACAATGTATGTCATCCCCGATCGGGCTCAACCGCCTCAGTTGGTCTTCTATGCTCACCCCAGACAGTAACAATTCTCCCAGCTAACCTAACTTCTAGCCTCGCCTCCAAACAGCTGTTTAGTAGCCTTCCAAGACAGAGCCACAGTAGCCTGCACTGAGTTTCAATTGCTCGAGGCAATATTAAAAAAATAAACTGTGTGTGACTGTGAGCTTAATTAGGAACACAACTCGGGCGCGGATCCAAGTGGGGGGGGGGACTTTTCCGGCCTCAGCCCACCCCTTTTTCGCCACTTCAACAATAACAAATAGGCGAAAATTAGCACAATGTTCATCTGGGAGAATATGCAAGGGGGCTTTTTCAGGCTCATGAGCACCCTTCCTTTCCTGACAACACAAATACCAAATACATGAACCTCGTATGACATCCAGTCCGGGTGAATATCTATACGGGGCTTTCCCGCCACCTTAGCCTTCGCCGCAACAACAATGTGTATAGCTGCTAATAATTCATGAGTATTACCGAACAGTATGTTCGCACAGTCGCAAGTTAGCCCACGTATGCAATGTATTGGCTGTGAACAGTCGGTACGTTGTAGTCTGTTGTCTCAGCTTCCAACGTTGGTCCTTTGTATAGAGGGATAGCAATCAGAAACAATCTTGACGGAGAAACGTTAAACGCATCTCACAATTTACGACAGTTTTCGAGGAAAAAAAGTATGTTTTTTAGTGTTAATTTATGATAGGAAAGATAAGAACTGAAGCCCTTGTAGTCGTTGGTGCTGATAACGGAGAATAATTAGGACATTCCTTCTTATAAGTTGATTTTGATTAAATATTTCGTCGCGTTTGTTTTTATTTGATGCGTACGGTATGTGCGGATCAAGTGTGCCGAAACCGTTGATTTGAACTTAAAGCGTTTGTTGGCTAGAAAATAATTTGCGCTCTTTTTTGCTCAGGATGTATATAAATAATTATGTACATACAGGCTACTACCTTGCTCGGAAAAAGCGCGAAAATTGAGTAAGTCGATTTTGTAAGAGCCATTGTCTTATATGCAGTTCCCTACTCAGGAAAATTCGGGCATGTAAGCCTCTGAATCTAAGGGAAGCAGGCTGTTCAAAAACATGGGATGCTTGTAAAGTTCGATGAAACTTATATATAGCCGGTATGCGATGCGACACCATCCTACCTTCAAGTTGAGAAGGCTCTGGATTTTCGCCAGTTACTGAAGTTGCTCGAATTTTAAAAGTTATATTCATCAAAATCTCATGTTGCAAGTTAGTAAAATAGTTTGTGGAATGGGCATATAAGCTCATTTTCAAATGCCTAGCTTACTTTACATTACCATTTCATCCAATGGTAGTGGTACGTTTTATCTAGTAATTTTCCGATCATTTGTAATTTGTTCATTTTTTATTGAAGTGCAAATTCTATTGCAAACGAAAACTCAAAATAACGATTGCTTAGATTCTACTTACAAGCCTGGTAAATGTCATTTCCGGCTGTCTGAGGGGTAGCGATTTTTCAAAATTTTCTGTACGCTCCGCGCCAACTGATGGCGGCGCTCCGCTTAGATAGTCCTTCGGACAGGATTACATATTTCAGGCAGAGAATCACGCCTAACATCCCCCCTCCAACACCCGCTTTCTCTAAGTTCAGCCCCATCTTTTCGAAGTGTCTGGATCCGCACCTGCAACTGACTGTCAAAGTCATCACTACCAACCAGAGTGGTGCTATTATTGTTTTAATGAATACCAATCAAAGTACAGTCACCAGCTGGATTTAGAACTGTGAGGATATGTCTAACTATATTTGGGGGATGCCATAGCTCCTTTAAACGGGTATGGCCTCTTTTACATGCGACCAAAAATTTTTCGGGCGCTCAGTGCGCAATGCAATTCCACAGTTCAGATTTTCTGGATGAAGAAACTAGCACATAACTTTAGCACTTCAAGTGTACACGGTATTATGAAAAGTACAACCTGAAACGGAATGGTATAGCAGGGCCGTAGCCTGCGGGGGGCAGTTTCCCCCTCCTGAGATTTCCAAACTCTAAATGAAAAATAGCCCAATTGAAAAAAATATTGAAAATGATAAAAACGTCATTGTCTTGGTTATGTTTTAAAGGCCCTCAGAACCTGGAAAATTGCATAAACAAGGTTCTTTTTTTTTCCACAATTTACTGGGGGGGGGGGGTCCTGACCCTCACCGCAGACGGGCTCTTATGCGGGTAACTCGCACTGACTAATGAATGTCCATCCTCATGCATGATGCCACAACATAGCTGAAGTTCACTTTGATCTTACGGACGGTACTGTTTCTCACGGGGCACAACAGCGTGCATTTATGTAAATTAGTCTATGATTTCCTTGCTAAAATCAATGAGCTTGTACAGTTCTTTGCGTTCTCCTTTTTACTTTAACATTTCTTCTTTAATTCTTAGTGTCTAAAGCATGAAGTCTCGAAAATGTTGAGAAGAACTTGCAGGTCTAGAGAGTATCATTTCCGGCAATCTGAGAGGCACTCTTCACAAAAAATAGACCTGCACTCTACGCACAAACCGATGGTGACCTTCCAGTTAGCGCACTTAGAGGGAAAAAGTCCCCACCAGTGAAGTCTTTCGCTGAGGCACTGTGCCATGCAACAGCCAACAAACCCTTAATAATAAGCATCTCTAAAAAAATAATTAATTCAAAGCTTTGTCAAAGATAGCAACATTTTGTATCCCAGCAACTTCATTAAGGGAAAAATTTTCAAAGGGGCTTTGAACAGCACACTCTCCCTTGTAACCAGCCAAAAAGAAAACATGTTTAGTCACTAGAAGTAAGAAACTGTAAACACGTGACCAGTTCAAAGCCAGTGGCGTAGCTACAGGGGGGCAGAGGGGGCGGTCGCCCCCCGGCTCAGAAATAAAGAAAACTCGGAAATTTACAAATATCCCAAACATAGCTAAACATTATAACATTTCCGAAAAATGGTAAAAATTTTCGAAAAATATAGCAAAATGTAATAAACTATATCAATTTTTTCTAAGCCTCGCTTATACATATATCAAAATATAGCAAAATGTAATGAGATCATCATTTTTCTTTGCCTCGCTATGCTCGGCATCTAATAATTCTTATATATGGCAAAATATAGCAAAATGTAGTGAAATATATCAAATTTTACTTTGCCTCGCCTACGCTCGGCATCTAATAAAACTTACTTGTTCAATAGAATTAATTTCTATAAGACATTATATGGTTATTATTTATAAATATCGTTTTCTTTTCCTACTCCGTGAAGATTATGGGTGAATACAATTTTTAAGATTTTGGTCACTGTATTAGGCCTAAATAATTTATACTATGACCTGTGTACTTTACGGATCACAATAAATTGTCACAAATTCCTTGATACTAGACTTGACAAATACCTTTAATTATTGACTTGGAAAACGTTTTAAAGATAATTATCTTCCCGACATAAAAATATAAGAAAAAACATTGAGTTAATACAACACAATTGGGTAAATAAATGGATCTGTAGGCTTCAATTTCAAATAGAAGTAAAAACAAAAACAAAAAAAAAAAAAAAAAAAATTAAAAACTCGCGCCTCGCTTCGCTCGGCATTTATTAAAAACTTATACGTCCCTACAAAGCCCTAGTGGTAAAATGAGCTTGCCTACATTCAAAATTGTATGTGAAGTACGTATTGCATAAATGCATATCCATATGTATGTATAATACTGTGTAGGTGTAATATGCTTTGGGAAATGTAAACCATTTAACTTGAGTTGTAGTATAGAAGAAGAAAAAATTCGGGTATTTTCAGATGAAAATTATGAAATTTTTAGGTCTTGCCCCCCCCCCCCCCCCAGAAAAACTCCTAACTACGCCACTGTTCAAAGCTTTCCAAAAATAGCACTATTTTACATCTTAGCCATCTTATATATGCAAAAATTTCTCATAGAGTGGGTGTATCACTCTTATGCACTCCACCCACATAGAAAAAAGACTATGTAAAAAAATGAAATTTCTGAACATGTAGTCAGTTCAAAGCTTTGTTAAGGATAGCCGAAATTTTCTCCGGAGCGACCCTACATAAATATCACGTCCTCCATTTAGACCTCTCCTATCAGAATCCCCACCCCTTATGGCGGCACTGTGTGACAAAGGAAGGATCCGCCCAGTACCAAGCATCTTAGGTACGTACGCCACCGGACGCTGTCATGAACTTCCCCCTAGAATTTCGCCCAGGCTACGGCCCTGTATATAGTACAAAGATTTTCTTCCAGTCCCCCTCCCCCCTGGTCGATGTCGTCACCACAACCCGTCGCCCCGATGGCTGCCCCCACGTCGAGAAGCCTGGCCCCTCTGCCTGGGCAAAGACTGGCGCTAACCCTGTTTCGACTGGTGAAGTCATTTCGTAAACAGAATGTAACCAAGGTATGTCCATTCTACTATATGCAGATATTGTGTTCAAGGTCAGCTGAAAAGCTTCAGATAAAGTCGTACACTGCTGACGAAATTCTGCTACTTTTTGCACTGTGCATAAATGGATGAAAATTCTCGATTTTTCATTTTTCTCGATTTTGGCTTCAATTTGGTCAATATTTTGTCAAGGAGGGCGGGGAGGGGGGGGGGGCTCAACGAAGCAATCATATTTAATAAATTTTAACATTTAAATTGAACGAACTAGAATCATCAGCGTGGTTGATCTAAATTTGCAGAAATACTGTAGATTGAGTAGTATGAATAGTGCTGAACCAAAATGGTTCTAGATTCGGTGGCGTAGCTAGATATTTTTTGTGGGGGGGGGGGGGGGAGCAAAAAAAATTCCGACAGATTATTATCTTGAAATAATGATGTACTATCTAAGCGTAGCGCCACCATCATCTGGCGGGTAGCGCGCGGAAAAAATAGATTAAAATATCTCCGAGATTGCTTTAAATGACACACTTCCAGGCCTTGTCAGTAACCATTTCGATGTGTAATTCTGCTTAAAAACATTAGAAGTGTTGTAAGTGTTTCAAATGAATTGTTTTTATTTATTTCCAACAGAGACTAGAAATTTCAGACAGAGGCCTTCGAAGGCCCCCTGCCCCCTCCAGCTACGCCACCGTCTAGATTGGAGATATTTTCGTCGTCATGAGAGCAAGGAGCTGCTATAAGTTGCAGCTCCCTGAAAAACATCGTCGTGCGCTTACAGAATGTCTTGACCCATTCTGGGAGACTTAAATAACATTTCAAAAATAAAGAATTGAGTAAAAAGCAAAGGGCCGGGCTTCAATGTTAGGACCATGTAATTACGTCTGTGCAATCAACTTCACCAACAAAAGAGATACTATGGACACAAGAGGCTATGACCCAGCTTATTTTTGTAAAACTATATAAATCGTCAAACAAAAAAAAAAAAAAAAAACAAAAAAAAAAAAAAAAACAAGAGTAAGAGTGTCATCCAAAAAATACTTAGAAGATTAATAATACTCCAGCTTATCTAAAGGAAGAAAAGTAAGACTGTTCCCTGAGATGTGGGCGCGCGAAACGCGTCGAAAAAAGCACTGCTAACATTTTGGAGACATTTTCACATTGTTTTACTCATTTTGTATCGAAAAATACAGCTCAATTAAAATTCACCTTTTATACTCCTTTTCCCATTCCCTTCATTTTGTCCTTTCTTCATACCTGTTTAAACCATTCAAAGCCTTTTACGGGGATATCTACTCAGGCCCGTAGCCAGGAATTCTGATATGGGGGGGGGGGCACCGACACCTCATAGAGGCACCGAAGAAGATTATGTTTGTTGTCAGTAGTGCCACCACATGATTACAGTCTGCCGGAAATACAGGGGATTATATCTCAAGCTTACCACACATAGCTTAAAGGTATCGGTTTTATGTGTGCACATACGCGCGAAAATTTCACTCTTCTTATGGAAGTTTTTCCCTCCGCTTGCAAAACAGAGACGTAGAAATTCTCCACAAGTGAAGGGAACAAGACTATAATCACGATATATCTTCAGCTCAGCAAGCGCAGGTGAAGCCGATTGAGTACTTTGCGAACGGCGAGGCGGGACCAAGGGCTGCCATTAGGCAGGCTTGGTGTGATCCAGTTTGATTTTGTTAGGACCCAGAGGGAAATTCCCCGAATATGTGGCGAATTAACAATATGGGAACACTAGCATGGAGCTTTGAGCAGGACTTTGAATGACAGTGATAGCACACCAGTGTCTTCACAGTTCACAATTCAGATGGTCATTACCGTATTTCTACTTTGAACGAAATTTTGCATGAAAAAAAAAAACAGAAAAAGTAAATTTTGGAATAAAAATGTATTTGGGGTGATTGGGGTGATGAGTGTCTGTCTTTAAGAACAAAACCAAGACGCCGGGCGACTGGTCGCGAGGGGATGCCCCCTTCCGCCACCCCTGGACATTGAGACCCTTTACGTTTCATACAAAAATGATTATCATGATGTTGAATCTGAATTAAGAATCTTCCCGATCGTAAGAGAAAGCGGATGGAACTTTTTATGGATTCAATTTTGTGTTTTTCCGGGAATCACACCTACACGAAGGAACAATAGCCTAATTGTGGAACCTGTACGTTTACAAATTACGCCAACATAGGCCTATCTGAAACGGGTGTTAAATCTATATGTAACTGAAGATGAAAGCGCGCGTAGCGCACGAAAATTTTTGTAATTTTAGAACAAAAATGTTACAGAGAACAAAATACGTTCATCATTTAACTCCTTCTGGGATAATTTTTGGTTACAAATCGCTTGGTGTCATACCAGGGCCACCGTTTACATGTACTAAAATTTTATTTTCGATCGATTTTTCGTATAGGGGGCACAGTGGCCACGGCCCCCTCGTACCCCGGCCTGGCTACGGGCCTGAATCTACTCCCTGACCATGGTAGATACGCTACAGCCAGGCCGTGTCAACCATGGTCTCCTACAGCAAATAACAGGGTTAAAATATCAAAACAGACGAACAAATTCCCTCCCAATCATTTAATCAATGGCGTATCCAGTATTTCCAAATCCTATAAATTGAGGACGGGGAAACTGAATTGTCGTTTTGGGGAGGCCGGAGTATAATGAGCGTAGTTTCCTCCACGTTCCGCTCTCAAAGGGACAAAGATGCCAAATGGTGCTATTACTTCCAGTTTCTCAAGCATCATTATCCATTAGAGAAATGTAGAGGTAACCATCTTTTGTTAAAAGGAACAGGAACCGGCGCCCCTAGTACATTTTTGTCCCCCTAGAAAATAAAAAATACCATTGCTATAATGCACTTTGGTGCATTTGAAAAACTATTTCTCCCTGGAAGCAATCTCGCCCCCAGTGCCTTGCCTGGCAACGGTCCTGGTGTAACGATGTCAAAAGTGGAGGGGCACAGCCTTCCATCTCTCCTTATGTACCGCTCTTAGCACCAACAGATTGAATGACCTCAGACTGAATTACTTTTACCCCACAAGTATAAGCCTTAGGGTAGTGTCCTTAGGCAGCGTGCCCGTTGTGTTGAACAGGGAAGGAAAAAAATATTTTCTAACCTTTGAAAAGAGAACCAAGTCACAAACACTTTATAATTTGTGTAATTGTTGCAGTCATGTTGACAATGGCGATGTTGTTAATGAGATGTTTCACTTTTATAGCGCTCTTTCTTTACGTCCAACGACTGTCATCCTTCCTTTTCCCTTGCTCCCAGATAAAGAGATTTACTGAAGAAGACTCCCAACTTTTGTGAAGGTGGTTTAACGATCGATGAATGTTTTCGGTCTCTTTCCTCATTGTCAAAAGTCAAAGTCATCGGCACTGAGTCACTGACAGACTTACAACTAAATTTTGCTAAAAGTATTTTGGCCATATCTTTGCCAACGCATTCTTGATCCTTTTAACTGTAGTTTCCGCAATGGGTCTCTGGCTCAAGACCAGACTTGTGGTGCCATTTCTCTCTTTCTTGAACCCCGAACGAAAAATCCCCAATTTACCTTACAGATTACCACCCTATCACTCTTTTGAATGCCGACTACAAAATTGCTGCAAAGATTATTGCTTTATGATTCAAAATAGTTAAACAAAACTGTGGTCCAACCAAGGCAGGTTTCCTAAAAGCCAAGTGTAGCCGGCCATATATACCAACACTGCTGGTATGTGTAGGACGGTGTATTATAACACTGTTAGAAATGCCTGTTAATTTACGTTTTACAGTAATTATTCCTTTATTTAAATTTACTGTTATTTAACCAATATTCATTTTTTTTTTACTTCAATTATTACTTAATAAGTATAACGGCTCGTCTTTTGTCTCAAAAACATGCATTTCAATTGTTTAGAAACATAGCCTACCATTCTGTAAAAATACATGTAAATTTACAGTTCACGGCATACACAGGAGATAAAAATTAAGTGGGCAGAATTGAGTTTTTTCTGATATTTTTCTTTTCAATGATTGCTACTTCATTACATAATGTATCTTTGTGTTTGCTTTATCAAAAACTGAATTACTTGTAACTTGCCTTGAGTGAAAATGTTTCCATCTGCAAAGTCGGTTTTCTTTGTAGTATCTACGTTTTGTATGCAATGATTTCAGTATTCGAGAACTGTTTCAGGTGCGTAGCTACGGGGGGGGGGGGGGGGGGGGCCCAAATATTTTTGCCACCCCCCCAAAATTGTGCCTGTCTAATGAAATGTGTAAGAATTAAGGGTGGCCATCGCGGCGTTGACCCCCCCCCCCCCCCATTTGATACCTAGGCCCTCTAAAAATTTCATCGTGGCTGCGCCACTGAACTGTTTATGTCCCACTTACAAAATTCCCATCATGTAGACACTATCGAATGTGATAAACAGAATTGCCTGTTTTGAACGGATCGCTCTCAACCTTTACACTAAGGCTAAAGGCGGAGAGGTTGGTCAAGTGACCGCTCGACAAATTAGATTCTTATTTTTACAGAACTGGTTTAGACATACAACCTCTGTTTATTTACTATGAAACTCATTAAATTTTACACAAAAAAATGATGATGTTCAACAAAATCTTTGAGTTATTTGAATTTTACAGAAATTACTTGGAAACTTCATTGCCAAGGAATTTCTGAAAAATTAACAGATTGCTTTACAGTGCAATGCAACAAAATGGACATTTAACTTCAGACAGGACTTTTCTTATTGGGGTACGTAGGGGAGGGCCACAATGACCTTACATCCAGACTATCCTCTATCATTTAAGGCTGTCTTCCATGAAATACACCTTATGTAAAAATAAAGCCAAAAATATATTGCTGCTGGACACTTTATTACAACCAATGCTATACATACCATCACTAAATTTAATTACTTTTTCACCCCATACCAATACCAACTTACATACCAACTTACCCACGTGACTGTTAAGCTACTCACATTTGCAGTTTATAGCGTTCAGTGAAAATCAAATGACGCCTCGCTTACATTTTGTACGACTGATTACTATCGTTTGCATCCGAGTTAATTTTTGACACATTCTATACCTACTTTCATGATTTTACACTTAGTCTGGGATGTCTACCTTATCTTTGATACTCAAAGGGAAACTGGTTTTGGATACATCTTCTTGCCAAAAATCGTGCCAACACAAACTTAAGGTACACACACCTTCATGACGCAGGCTTGATACACCAAAAACTGACTGTTTCAAGTCATACCATTACCCAACACAACTCCACAAAATCCCTCTTCTGCATGGGCATCGGGGGGGGGGGGGCGGCGGCGGCAAGGGGCCTCCCTGGAAAATCAAACACTTGAAAAAACGAAGAAAAATAAAGAAAAACCAGAAAGCCAAAAGGCTTAGTGATTCCTTGCCGAAAGGGGGTGCTTTGTTGCACTGAGGTTCATCCATCAAATTTATACTTCTCTTCTACATCATTTTTTATGATGTGGTCACAATTTGACCCCTGCTCACATCAGCTCATGTCACATGACCTTTAAACCGAAACTTGAATAACCACAAAAAAATGAAAAAAAAAAAATAAATAAAACATATGAGAAGGGATTTATCTGTGCTTCCTCCCTTGTAATGACATGTTTACAAAGTTTCAGTTTTTGACCTCTGGTGACCTCAAATGGCTTGTGACCTCCACAAAAAAAACAATAGGGTTTTTCCTCGCACCATAACACATCCACATACTTAGTATGAAATCTATCCAAGCTTCCTACCTTGAGATACTGTGTAAACAAGGTTTTCAGACTTTGACCCCTGGTGACCCCAAATGACCTTTGACCTCCACCAAAAACTATACGCTTCTTCCTTGCACCATAACGCATGCACATACTTAATATGAAATCAATCCAAGCTTCCTACCTTGCGATATGGTATAAAAAAGGTTTTCAGAGTTTGACCCCTGGTGATCCCAGACGACCTTTGACCTCCACCAAAAATTACAGAAATCTTCCTCTCACCATACCACATCCACATACTTGGTATGAAATCTATCCAAGCTTCCTACCTTGAAATATCATGTTAACAAGGTTTTCAGACTTTGACCCCCGGTGACCCCAGATGACCTTTGACCTCCACCAAAAACAATAGGGTTCTTCCTCTTACCATAACACATCTACATACCAAGCATGAAATCTATCCAAGCTTTCTAACTTGAGATATCGTGTAAACAAGGTTTTCAGATTTTGACCCCCGGTCACCCCAGATGACCTTTGACCTCCACCAAAAACAATACGGTTCTTCCTCTCACCACAACGCATCTACATACCACGCATGACATCTATCCAAGCTTTCTCACTTGAGATATCGTGTAAACAAGGTTTTCAGATTTTGACCCCCGGTCACCCCAGATGACCTTTGACCTCCACCAAAAACAATAGGGTTCTTCCTCTCACCACAACGCATCTACATACCAAGCATGAAATCTATCCAAGCTTTCTAACTTGAGGTATCGTGTAAACAAGGTTTTCAGATTTTGACCCCCGGTCACCCCAGATGACCTTTGACCTCCACCAAAAACAATAGGGTTCTTCCTCTCACCACAACGCATCTACATACCAAGCATGAAATCTATCCAAGCTTTCTAACTTGAGGTATCGTGTAAACAAGGTTTTCAGATTTTGACCCCCGGTCACCCCAGATGACCTTTGACCTCCACCAAAAATGATAGGGTTCTTCCTCTCACCACAACGCATCTACATACCAAGCATGAAATCTATCCAAGCTTTCTAACTTGAGATATCGTGTAAACCAGGTTTTCAGATTTTGACCCCCGGTGACCCCAGATGACCTTTGACCTCCACCAAAAACAATAGGGTTCTTCCTCTCCCCACAACGCATCTACATACCAAGCATGAAATCTATCCAAGCTTTCTAACTTGAGATATCGTGTAAACAAGGTTCTCAGATTTTGACCCCCGGTCACCCCAGATGACCTTTGACCTCCACCAAAAACAATAGGGTTCTTCCTCTCCCCACAACGCATCTACATACCAAGCATGAAATCTATCCAAGCTTTCTAACTTGAGATATCATGTAAACAAGGTTTTCAGATTTTGACCCCCGGTCACCCCAGATGACCTTTGACCTCCACCAAAAACAATAGGGTTCTTCCTCTCACCACAACGCATCTACATACCAAGCATGAAATCTATCCAAGCTTTCTAACTTGAGATATCGTGTAAACAGGGTTTTCAGATTTTGACCCCCGGTGACCCCAGATGACCTTTGACCTCCACCAAAAATGATAGGGTTCTTCCTCTCACCACAACGCATCTACATACCAAGCATGAAATCTATCCAAGCTTTCTAACTTGAGATATTGTGTAAACCAGGTTTTCAGATTTTGACCCCCAGTGACCCCAGATGACCTTTGACCTCCACCAAAAACAATAGGGTTCTTCCTCTCAATATGGGCCATCTATGTACCAAAATTGAGAACTGTCCAACTTTCCCTTCTTGAGATATCGTGTAAACAAGCTAAGCCATCACATACGCACACACACACACACACACACACACACACACACACGACATCACCATCGCATAGATTCCTTGCCTGCCTTCGGCAAGGAATCAAAAACGAAGAAAATATAACATCAACATTTCTTAACAGTTCACTCAGTGTGAATTTCTACTCTCAAAACAGTAACTGAATAAAAATATCAACACTCGGACCCCAGCAGTTACCCCCCCCTCCCGGAGCATATTTTTGGTATTTTTTAAAGTTTATGTTTACGATATTGCTAGTGTTTTCCCTTTTTATATGAGGTAAACAGGCCTTGGAAGTGCCATTTCCAGCGATCTGGGAAGCAGTTTGCGCCAAAATTTTCTTGCGCTCCGCACCAACCCATGGTGGAGCGGAGAGCTGAGAGTCTGTCTGTGGGCTTCATCCCCCCTCCCCCTTGACAAATTCCTGGCTATGCCTTTGTCAACACTGTGTGAAAAAGTA
This sequence comes from Holothuria leucospilota, assembly GCA_029531755.1. Classification (NCBI taxonomy): domain Eukaryota; kingdom Metazoa; phylum Echinodermata; class Holothuroidea; order Aspidochirotida; family Holothuriidae; genus Holothuria; species Holothuria leucospilota. Next base: position 10,717,000 of record CM055965.1, read on the forward strand.
GCATGTAAACTACGCCTTTGTCAACACTGTGTGAAAAAGTAGCATGTAAACTCTTTTCTGGGAGTAAGATATTTCCCATGAAAAAAGTTTGGCCCCCCCTAAAAAATTTTGTCCCCCTCTGAATTTTTTTCTGCAGACGCCTATGCTCTACTGTCAATTTAATTCAGATAATGGTATGCTTTCTCACATGCAAATTACACAGAGTACACACAAACATGTCACAGAATTTTATTACCTTTCTTGATTGAGTTCCTTCTGTTTAGTCTGATTCTTTACTGAAGAAAACCAGTATGCAAAACAGCATCTAAATTTGGATGAGTTCACTACAACAGGATTCTGCTGATTTGACCCAAAAATAGCTCAAATATTATTTTGAAACATCTACTTTGTACTATCTTTTTTTTTCAATTTTTCAAATAACAACAGTCATTCTCCTGGGTGACTACACATGCAATAAAGCCATTCTCATATGATTAACATGATTTGACCTCTGGTGACCTCAGATGACTTTTGACCACCAGCATGAGGGTTCATGTATCCAATGCAGACACCCACATACAAAACAAGGAGAGGTATATGTGACTTGTATGTTGGAATATGTTTACAAAGGCTACAGAGTTTGACCTCACATGTCGATTCACCTCCACCAAAGAGTAAAGTAACATACCTGACGGGGTAAAGGGGGAGGAAGGAAGGTATTCTACAAGAAATGCTGGCCTAACTTCAATTTTCCACTTTTGGAAAGCCACCAATGCATTCATGACATACAGTTGACCCAAATAATTCATGTACTGTTACTACTCTAATGACTAATACCCACTCATCTCCAAATATTGAACCCCCTCTGCATCCATTCCTCCTCCTCCCCTACCCCTTGTAGCTTCTGCAGATTATGCCCATGAAAGCAGTAAGTACTAACTCATAAGAAGCAGGTGGTAAGTTAAAATACACAAATGATCATACAAATGTGGTATTTGTGTAACTACTTGCTCACCTTATTGAGGCTAAATACAACAACTTGAAAGTTTGACTGATAGAGGTCAGAGGAGGGGGGTGGAGGGGGAGGGTGTAAGCGTGACTCAGTAACAGCCCACTAAAGGGAATAAAATAAACATTCATCTCCACATGAATTTGATATTCCTGTGGGAAAACATGACAGCAACCTGAGACAACAGGCTGATATCTGCCCCCCCCCTTCCCGTCTTCTCCCAATTTGTCCCTCCTCCATCACATACCAGCGACCCACATCTAAACACTAATGATGTCTGCAATTTACTGGATGAAATGCAAAGACATTGATTATAACATTCAATTATGCACCACTCATGGTAAGCTGTTCTCCAAAGATAACATACTCAACATTACAGTAAATCCATACCAAACTTCACTTACAAACTTACAGCATCCTAAAGAGCATCTACTGGCACAAAGCATAAAGCTTTAACAGCTAATGTGGAAGTTAGATTTTATCAGAATACAAAACTGTACTGCGCTAAATAACATTTGTTCAAAAAAGACATTCATTTAGCTTAATTTTGAATCCAATCATTGCCCCCGATCTTTACATACATGTCTTCAGTATGGACTTCTGAAAGATACAACAGGGGCAAACTGCTTTACCACAGCTGAGATACAGTACTGAACACAAAGCACTGCTTGGCTAACATGTGTTCACTCAAGACCTTCATCAATATGCATAAGATGAAAACACTGTTTCAGCAAAGAGGGTATTAAATGACTCACCTCCATTATTTAAAATCTAGCAGGGTGATCAAACATACTGCATTACTCAAAACAAGAATAAAGAGCATGGACAGGACCAACAGAGATGAGAAAAAAATATAAATGTACAGTAGGTAATCTTGGAATTTGTAAGTCCAAGAAATTGAGGCATGGTAATTACTTGAACATGATCTTGGAATAAATTCCCTTTCCTTTCTAGCCATAGGTTAATATACTTTACATTTCAGTGGTAGTGCTATGATTTGCCCAGTGCTATGATGGGGGTGGATCTCCCAACAGGGGGCAGCAGCCTGACATCCTCACAAATGGCCAATGGTTTCCAAGAGGGGGGACTGTGAAGGTAAACTTTTCTGGCTTACCATTTGGGTTTTACTCAATATTCTTTGAAAGTTTGCAGTTTAAAATGAGAAAAATTTGAAGATTTGAGGCTTTTATTGAAGAATCTTCCCTCCACAAGCAAGATAAAGTAATCTGTGAGGGAGACTGGTCACCATTGGGGATTTAAGTCTTTATGATACCCAGTAAGGGTCCCCAACCAAACTAGAAAATTTCCCTGATGTAGGATCCAACCCTTGACCAATGGGGTTGCCATGGGCCCCTCTTCCACCACACAGTGGTACCCTGAGTTATACCAGTTGTACGACAAGTGAATTAATGTTTAAACCCCACTGATGACTTACATGTAGAGAATGAGGCACCCTTGAAATACAGTAAGCAGGTTCAATGGGAAATTCCCACTTGAAATCTACACAATTGCCCTCCACAAATATCCACCTTGGAAAACGATAAATGTCCACTTCTAGGTACAGTATGAGTGCATATGTAGCAAAAAAGCAGTATTCAACTAAACAGTTATACTAAAGCTTAAGATCATCTAATGAAACATGTATTTGGCATTATTTCGAAGTCTTTTAATGCTTCAAGTCTTGAAGTGTTTATTAAAATATTTCCCAGCCACTTTGACATGGGTAATGTTAAAATGTTGTCAGTACAAAACTGTTACTTCAGAGAAAGATCCCTCAGGACATATCAATATTACAAATGCCATGAAAAAACTGGGCCACTGGCTCAGACAATTTCTCCTATTCAGAAATTTCATAACTACACTTTACAGCCTATGAACTTGGTTATGTAACCTTTGACCTCATTTACAATCCAAGGTGTCCAAGGCATCTATCCACAGATCTACTGTATGATCCATGTTTGGTTGTAACTGACCTTCAACCTTCCAACTGAGATCAATGTTGCAGTACATTGTAAGGCTATTTTACAACTTTATCTTACATAACCTTATCTCTTGGTATGTACCATTTGACCTCACTAAACATTTGAGGGTAGTGAGGTTGCATTTATGATCCCAAGTTTAATAGTTGCAATTGAGTTCCAACATTTCAACTGACACCACCTTTACACTTACAAGTTATTTTAAACTTGACTTGCTACGACCTTAGACTTCATTAAAATATCATGAGGTCCCCACTTTGCAACTGTGACCTTGTCTGGGTCCTATACTTAAGTATACACACAAGAACTGAGTCCAATGAAGACTGCTCAAGCAAACTGAATAGGAGAGTACAGCATAGCAATGACTGCTGGATAGAACATCTGATCTGTTTCATTCCATGCAAAAACTGCAGCTAAAGAGCTTTCAACTTTTTCCACAAGCTATGATTCATATACCACTCTTGCTAGTGCCACATAAAGGTTTACAGAGTCTGCTAAATCTTGCCATCCTATTGGTCCAACTTCACAATCTGCACAAATAAGGAACTTTTTGTTGTCAACTGTGTTGGTGAAGCCAACATTTTCAAACGTAAACATGTCTTTCACCAACCAAAAGTCTGAAAGTGTTTCGCCTTCTCCAGCAGCTTGGTTCTCAGATTTTTTCTTCATATGAGGTAAAAATATCTGAAAGATTAACAGATGAAACAGGTTGGTAGAAACTCAAGCACAATGTTGTTACTTCAGTATTCAGGGTTTTTGTCATTAGCTTTGAGCTAAACACACAGTAGGAGTTCTATACAAAATGCTTTACCTTAGACAAGTGTTTACTGCCACTTAAAATGAGGCAAAGTCAACAGCATCTGTAAGTATAACTATAGAATGCAGGCCCACTATTAAAAGCTTTCTGGCATCCTGATCTAGGATGAGATGGCACCAAGAATTTAAGCATCTACCCAGACTATATTTCCAGTGGTCTTACATGATTTTATGTCATGCACTCACACTGCATCCAAGCATCCACACATTCACCTAGAACATAGAACCAGGAGACTTCTGTACGAGTACATAATTTTATAACATCACTCACCGTTTTCCACATCTGGGCATCCACCTAAAAATATTGGCAGTGCACTGCTGTAAATGAAGAACTACAATATTGACCGTCAACTATTTAAATGACTACAATGGCAAAGTTCTTCCCAAGTTAATGGTACCTTCAATTATTCTTGAACCAAAAGTTGATTTTGCAGCTGAGCATCTGTGCATCACCCAACCACAAACTTAAAATGGACTCAGCACCACACCAACATTGTATTTTTCTCAAAAGGCAGTCAAACAAGTTAGGTTGTGTACATTTTAATACAGGCAAAGAGCACAAAAGACAGCCAAACACAGAAACTGACTGAGCATCCATGGATGCATCCAGGTGCCCAGGATACATTTAAGTTACCTTGTGTTCTACAGTTTACCCCCATCTAGTGAACTGCACTATTAATGTTTAAGCTAGGCCTGAGTCAGGCTTCAACTTTTGCAAGATAATCACTGAAATTTCCAAAACTTAAAGCAAAAATTTCCTTTAATTCTTACTGTATCTACAGTACTGTAGCAGTCGGCTTGTCTGGAAACTGGAAAGTTGAACAAATGCATGCAAGATCTGGCAGGCACAGTTTGGTACCTGGCCACACAAAACATTGCTAGAAATCATATATGATCAAGCACAAGCAGCAAGTGGCCACAGCGACAAATGAATAGGCCCTTAGCCTACAGCCAAGGTAACAAAATTTTATCTTATCCATACACATGTAAAAATCTTATTACTAAGCAGTTGTGCTGACTATCTCACCTGTACCTTTATTCCACCAAGTGGGTATATGAAATGCAAATATTTAAGTTCCATCCTCAACCACACAAATTTCCAAGAAACTGAGTCTTTGCAAAATGTACAGTATAACCTCTAGACACTTGCCCACCCACATGAACTTTTCAGTCTGGGTTGTTGGTAGCAGATTTTCAAAGGTAACAATAAGAAGTCAATTAATAAACTTTGATGCATGTTAAACCCCACATATCCTGGCTCTGGTTTACTCTACATAGCCCTTGAAAAGTGCTGTGCATTCTGTTTCAATTCCTCCAATGCATCCCCTGTGCAGTGTGCAACTTTATATCCCCCCTACCATATTATCCTGGGACATCTCATGCTCTCAGATACTATTTTCTCACCAAACTTTGTTCATCAGCTCTCTTTCACATGTAACACCTGCACATAATACTCTTACTCTTGCAAACTTCTTAAAAAAGACAGGCGCGGATCCAACGGGGGGGGGGGGGGGAGGCTTCCTCAGGCTCAGCCCCCCTTTTTTACCACATCAACAATAACAAATACGCGAAAATTAGCATAATGTTAATCTAGGAGAATATTCGCCCCCCCCACCCCTTTTTGAAATGTCTGAATCCGCGCCTGAAATATGTGATCTAAAGTCCAAAGTCATGTGGTCATGTGGGAAACTCTTTCCTTTATATGCATTTATAACAGTACTTACATCTACAATGCTGGTGCATTGTTACATCTCACTCAGTAGTTCATACACATGCACAAACTTCACAAAGCCAACATATCTATACTGTAGCATGGACATCAGTCATCTAGAAGATAAATATTTGTCATGACAAGTGTATGGAAATTTTCGCGGTAACTGTTTTTCCTCTTCAAGTTCGGAGGCCACTTGTCTCATACTTGAAGTAAGAAATCTACCTTATCATATTAGGTTCAATGTCTTGGTGACTTGGACTTGCCACTCTGTAGTTAAAAAGGATGAGTGAGGCTATGAGTGTCAGGAAGCCAATTGGTTCGAGGACCCTAACCTAGTTTCACAAGTTTTCCGCATCGTGGAAATTCCACGAAAATCGCGGAATTCGGGGTTTTTGTTTATAAATGCGAAAAACGCCATTAAATATATTCTTTGAAAAATCGCCATAATTCCTTGAAAAGTGTCCAATAAATACGAAACTGATCAGGGGCGTAGCCAAGGTGTTATCTTAGGGGGGTGTGGAGATTATGTTTTGCCGATGGATCTGGTAATGTGTAGTATGCAAACGACCTTTAGCGGGTGGGGTCCAGGGCCCCGCCTAAGGACCCCTGGTGGGGTCCAGCGGGCGCAGCCCCCCAGAAACTCTGAGGTTTAAGTATATCTCTGGGTGAAAAATTAAGTCTCAGGATGGATATACTTTGTTTCATAATGCATCAACAAATACAAACAAGAGGGCAATCCACGGAGTTGCTTATCTCATCGCAGCACAGGCACTGTGCTGAGCCGTATAACTAGAGGACGCACATCAATGTGGAATCCAAAGATATAAGCATAGATTCCAAACTCCTATACCTACACTGTTACGCTCAGTGACTCCCCATGGAGACGCTAATATCGGGGCGGAAGTGTTTATTTGACATGCGCGCCGTTCTATTCCGCGATTTGCGTACAAAAATAAGAACGCGTCACAGAAAATTTCATCGTTAAAAGAGGTTAGCGTGCTTGCACTTTTACAACGCGTTCTATATGCCCAGAATACATTTCTCTGTGTATTATCCGGAATACTTGACGCACAGTTCTGCGCACTCTTGAAACAAACGCGCTAGTTGCTTTCCCGTTGTGAGCGCGTAAGTAGTTGAACGCGCATATAAAATTGCGTCACTTGGAGATACCATAGAAACTGACCAATGAATGTCCATGAACTTGCAAAACCAGTCATTGTGCGTTCATGTTCAAGTGTAAATACGTGGAATGCCGCGTTGAAGAAATAAGTTATTCTTGTTCAAGTGGAATTTACAGATAGTTCTCAGTGACGTCACAGCTAGGGGTTAGCAACCGCCATGTCTGAGGGCAAGCCTGTGCACACATGCCGGGGTTGCCCTCAGACATGACTGAAAAAATACACGTGAAAAGCTCCTATGACGTCACGTGAGAACTATCTATTGAGGCGTAGTACTTCTTCAGTCAACAACATTCCGAAATAACAAGTATTAATACTTTTGTAAGACATTCATTTGCCTGTTTGTTTTCAAAACGACTGAGCAGTGATCAGCACTTCCGCCCCGATATATTGGGCTCCATGGGGAGTCAACGCGCCATTTTAAGTTTGGAATCTATGTTTGTAATATCTTTGGTGGAATCACAGATCAATATATATCCTGCTCTATGTGTGGAATATAGATAGTCCTCAGTCACGTCACAGATAGAGGTTAGCAACCGTCATATGTCTGAGGGCATGAGCTTATTTATTGGTCAGTTTTTATTGAATCTTCAGGTAACACACTTTTAAATGAACCTTTAATATTTTATGCACTCACAACGGGAAATCAACTAGCGCGTTGTTTCTGTAGCGCGCAAAAGTGTCAAGTCAAGTGTTCCGGATAAAACACAGAGAACGTTATCCTGCTCGTACACAACGCTCACGCAAGCCACGCTATTTTAGGAATGAAATTTCCTGTGCGTACCTATTATTATAAGCACATCACCGAATAAAAAAGCGGGTATGTCAAATCCACACTTCCACTCCCATATTTGCGTCTCCATGAGGATTCAATCTCCGTAACAGTGTAGGTATAGGACTTTGGCATCTATACTTATAATAGACCTTATGCATTGACATCACACTGACGTCATCTTGGGTGAAAATAATGAAGCACACGTCTGAAACGTGCACTCACGGCGTAGATTTCGCCGCACGTGTAGTAGACTTACGCGTGTGTACAATTGGTTGCAAATCAGCTGTCTGCATTTATTGGTGTAACTTGCAATGATACACGCTTTTCCTCCATTTTCCTCCAAACGAGGGAGCACCATCTACTTTGTGACATCATATGCATAAGGTCTATATCTTTGAAAAGATAACACACAATGCGCCGATCGCGGGTGGTGCACTGCAGCGGCATAGCTAGATGTTTTTGTGGGGGGGGGGGGGGCAAAAGCAAAAAAATTCCTACAGATTATTATCTTGAAGTAATGATGTACTATCCAAAGATATTAGAAGCATACATTCCAAACTTAAAATGGGGCGCTGACTCTTCATGGAGGCCAAAATATCAGGGCCGAAGTGCTGATCACTGTTCAGTCATTTTGAAAACAGTTAGAGAGATTAAAGTCTTGCGCAAGTGTAACAACATGTTAATTCGGAACATTCTTAAATCTGAGAAATAATCACTCAATATATTCCATTCACTGACAAGTTATGCTTCTTCCCCGTGCCATGTCAAGCAAACACTCTGTCATGAACGCACAATGACTGTTTTGAAGTCCGCAATCTATAAATAGGTCAGTTACCATGGTCTCGTCAAAAACGCTGTTAAAAATGTGCTTCGATTTCTTACAAGCATTTAACGGAAACGAAATTAGCGTGTTCTTTTTTTAAGTGCGCGGTAGTGAGTTTCTCTGTGCATTTAGATAAATGCACAGAGAAAGGTATATTGCGCGTATTAAACGCGCTGTCAAAGCGCACGTGGATCAACCTTTTTATAACAATGGCGTTGTCCGTAACGAGTTGTTTTTTTCGTACGCAGATCGTCGAATAGAACGGCGCACTTGTCAATTCCACACTTCCGCCCCGATATTTGCTTACCATGAGGAGTCAATTTCCGTAAAAGTGTAGGTATAGGAGTGTGGAATCTATGCTTATAGTATCTTTGGTACTATCTAAGCGTAGCGCCACCATCTTCTGGCGTGTAGCGCGCGGAAAAAATTAGATTTAAATATCTCCGAGATTGCCTTAAATGACATTTCCAGGACTTGTCAGTAAGATTTTGATGTGTAATTCTGCTTAAAAACATAATAAGTGTTGTAAGTAAACACCCAAGAATATAATTTGAGCAACTATTTTCCGTTGTAAGAATTTTTAATTAAGGTGGTAAAAATTTCCGACAGAGGCCTTCGGAGGCTTTGTGGGAGGGGGGAGGGCGACCCCCCTTGGTGCACTGATCTATTTGTAGGATCAACATACATAAACAGATCAGTGTGACCGTGTTTGAGGCGTCTGCACGCGTACTAGTTTCCCTTCATGCGCCCTTTTGTTGTTGTGCAAAAAGAACGCCTTCAGTGCGCTATACAGAAAATATGTGCACATAATACGATGTGCATGCTTGCTCGTGTTAGCATGCACATCATTGGAATGGACAGTCAGTACCAAAAACATTACAAGCATAGATTCCAAATTAAGAATGGCGTGTTGACTCCCCATGGAGCCCAAAATATGGGGCAGAAGTGGTGATCACTGTTCAGCAGTTTTAAAAAACACAGGCTACAGGGAAATTAATGTCTTACAAAGTATTAATACTATTTCGGAACATTGTAATGTAAGAAGTATTCATTCCTCAATACTAAATTCTACTTACAAGAAGTTTAATTCTTCCTGACAGCATTACAAATAAGTACACTTGAACATGAGCGCACAATGACTGGTTTAAAGTTCATGCACTTATTCGCCTACATTCATTAGTCAGTTCCTATAGAGGTTTTTCACTGACGTCACTGCGTTCGCGCGTCTCTCTATTTTGACGGCCAGGCGCCCAGTGTATAACAATCGTAACTAAGATCCTGCAGTCTTTTGCGCATGAGCAGTGACGGCCAGTGAGCCAAATTGAAACGCGCTGACGTCACGTGAAAAACCTCTATATCTTTCAGTAACGCACTTTTATATGCGCGTTTAATTTCTTACGCCCTCACAACGGGAAATCAACTAGCACGTTTGCTTCCCAAGAGCGCAGAAGTGTGTGTCAAGTATTTCGGATAATACACAGAGAAAACAATGTATTCCGCACGTATAGGACGCGTTGTAAAAAGACACGCACGCTAACCTCTTTTAACAATGAAATTTCTGTAACGTACGCGTTCTTACTTCACGGCTACGCAGATCGCCGAAAAGAACGGCGCGCATGTCAAATTCACACTTCAATATTTGCGTCTACACGAGGAGTCACTGAGCATAACAGTGTAGGTATAGTAGTTTGGAATCAATGCTTATAATATCTTTGGTCAGTACTAGAAACAAGCGCGTCTACACTGTGTACTGTTGATTTACGTTGCTATCAATGTTAAGTCTTTGTGTACCGAAACGCTAAAGAAAATGTGATTTTTCACAAAAATTGATCTTCGAGCTTGGTTGCCGTGGCAACCATATATTTTGGTAGCATTAGACACGTTCATCATATGTGTGAATTAAGTTTCATGTATGTGTAATGTTTCCTTCTGGAATGATATAAAATATACTAAAAATGTGATTTTTACCAAAATGACCTTTGACTTCTTGTCACGTGACCTTTGACCTTGGTTAGCATGGTAATCACATATTTTGGTACTGGTTTAGCACATTCATCATATGTGCGAAATTTCATGTATGTGGAATATTTCCTTCTGGAGTTATACTTAAAATACTAAAAAAATGTGATTTCTCACAAAAATTGACCTTTGACCTTGGTTGCCATGGCAACCATATATTTTGGAAGCATTAGACACGTTCATCATATGTGTGAAGTTTTGTGTATGTGGAATGTTTCCTTCTGGAATTATACTAAAAATACTAAAAAAATTGGATTTCTCACAAAAATTGATCTTTGACCTTGGTTGCCATGGCAACCATATATTTTGGTAGCATTAGACACTTTCATCATATGTGCAAAGTTTCATGCATGTGGAATGTTTTCTTCTGGAATTATACTTAAAATACTAAAAACCCTGAATTTTCCCAAAAATTGAATTTGACCTCTGACCTTTGACCTTTTCTGCCGAAAGTCACGGAGACACAAGTTTACACTCTAGGGTACCTACCCACCAAATTTCAAAAGAATCGGTCTAGCCCACAAGGAGGAGTTCATGGAACACTTTTTTCACATTTTTTCGCTTAAAATGTTAATATCACGTGACTTTTGACCTTGGTTGCCATGGCAACCATATATTTTTGTAGTGCAGACACTATTATTATATGTGTGAAGTTTCAGGTTCATGGGATGTTTTTTCTTGGAGTTATTATAAAAAGAGTGATTTTCACATAATTTGACCTTTGACCTCTGACCTTTGACCTTTACTTCCGGGAGTCGATGTAGACTTGGGGTTCCACCTAGGGCACCTTCCCACCAAATTTGAAGAAAATCGGCTTTACCGTTTTGGAGATATTAAGAAAACAAAATTGGACACACACACACACACACTCACTCACTAACTCACTCACTCACTCACTCACTCACTCACACACACACTCACCCACACACACACACACCACACGGACACGTTTTGACCCCTCCCTCTGTTATGGACTTTTGGTCACCCTGGGGTACCCCACCATGGGTTAGGACTTTAGACTAGTAACTTGTGAAAATTAACTGTTACCATGGCAACCGTTGTTATTTCCGCTGGCATTGTCGAATGTAGCCCAACAGGTCAAGTGACTACAATATCTCATCCTCCTCACGGAGCGATGAGATAATTAGATCCCCCACTAATTTTAATGTATTAGGCTATTCTTCTCGTCAGCCGCTATGATTTAAGCGGTTTGGGTTACAGAGGGATACAGTGCTTTAGCTAGGACATTTTCTCAATGCGACATTTACTGATCTGTGGCCTGGGGGGTCTAAGGGGAGGGGACCCCCTCCTCCCCTTTGGAAATTTTGGAATTTGTAAGGTGCCTAGATCGCAAATGGTGCAATATTTGAGTGGATTTCTGCCCTAATGAGGAACCTCAAAATTTACACCCGGGTAGAATTTGCTTGTCAGATTTTTTTTTTTTTGTGCGACATTTGTCGCTGTTTATGCAACATTGTCATATGAATAGGGGCTGGCTAAAACACTGGTCCCGCCTAAGGACCCCTGGTGGGGGTCCAGGGGGCAAAGCAAGAGCTCTGAGGTTTAAGTATATCTCTGGGTGAAAAATTAAGTCTCAGGATGGATATATTTTGGTTCATAATGCATCATCAAATGCAAAGATTCCCAATAATTTTAATGTACTGTATTAGGCTATCCCTCTCGCCAGGCTGCTATAGTTTTAAGCGGTTGGGATCAAGAGGCCTGCCAGTATTTTAGCCTGGGCATTTTCTCAATGCAAAATTTACTGATCTGTGGCCTGGAGGAGGGGTCTAAGGGGAGGGGACCCCCCTCCCCTTTGGAAATTTTTGGAATTTGAAAGGTGCCTAGATCACAAATGGTGCAATATTTGAGTGGATTTCTGCCCTATGAGGAACCTCAAAATTTACACCCGGGTAGAATTTGTGTGTCAGATTTTTTTGCGCGCACGACATTTGTCACCATTTATCCGACATTGTCCTACAAGTCGGGGCTGGCCCAAACACTGGGGCGGCCTTAGGGCCCCTGGTGGGGGTCCGGGGGGCTTTGCCCCCGGAAGCTCTGTGGTTCTAGTTTAATCTCTTGGTAAAAATGAAGTCTCATGCAGGATTGGTACATTTTGGTTCATAATGCTTTATCCCAATGCAAAGATTTCGTTTAATTCTAATGTGTTAGGCTATTCCTCCCGTCATGCCACTATACTTCAGGAGCTGAACCTGTCGTTCAGAATTGGAACACTATGTGTTCAGCATTCGAACACTATAGACGCGTCAGGTGTTCAAATACGATAAGTGGATAGGCGTTCGGCGTTCAAAAAGGGAGAAAAATTGTTCAGAACCTTAACACAAGCGTTCAAAATATGCTTTGAACGCCAAGATGTGAATATGGGTTCTGTATCTGTTTCATTTTGGTGTTCAAAAGTTAAAAGCCTGAGATTGTAGTGAAGGGAAGACGCGCGCGGCACGCATTAATTTTTCCCAGGATGTTTGTGGAAACCGGATCCTCAGAAGTTTGCAAAATGTGTTTGAAGTCAAAGTTAGGGTTTAGAAGACGGGCTATGGATACCCTCTCCATGGGTAATCAATCGGGTGCTGCTCCCCATGGTGATGTTAAAAGTGAGGAATAATGTGCAGAAATGAGTTTTTCAAGAATGTCATACGACCCGAAATAGTGCACCTATACGGAAGCCGTTAATTCCCTTTCTTTTCCCGAGTTCCCGACGGACTCAGTCACTCGTCCAATTACACCGGCGGCCGTTGATATGGCCCTATAAGGCCGTCACATGCATAATCAATTTGCCGATGGGCCTTCAACTTGAAAGGGCCAATTAGATGAAGATCCGAAAAGGTTTTCAAAGGGTTTCAAATTTTATGAATTTTTGTGTTCAAAAATCTTGCATATTAATGCTAATATGTATCTGTAAGATTTGTAATAATCAAAGCAAAACATAACTGACAAATTTTGGAAGAAATTCAGAAAGTTAAGAGAACTTTAGAGAATATTTTAGGAGTATTGTATTATATAGTGTGGAAGTGCTGAATGCTCTCTATCAGCAGCTACCATCCTCATACTGTTACTCCATTGAAATTTCATCCTTCAGACAATGCCAAGTGAAATTATTCGGGAAAAAGAGCTGCCTTGAGGTACCTTATGAATGATCAAAAGTCTCGACACAGACAAATTTGGCGAGAAAAGTGCAGTAATTGTGCCAGAAACGTAAGTTGTTTGTTCGAGCTAGGAGATTTGTGACATACCTTTCCGTCTATATATACTACATAGTATAGGCCTATGGTATATACTATACAATGTTAAGGGGCGCCTGTGAGTATAGCCAGGGATATGAAAAATTTGTACACTCTGCACGAGGTGCTGTGATGGAGATGTGCAACGGAAACACACAGCAATGGTCAAGGGCTACTTTGCTCCTGCTCCATGTGTTACTTTACATTATAATAATATGAAGGTACTCTTGTCTTAGTACATTACCTCTTTCTTTGTGTGTGTTGCATCACCTGGTCGAAGTATAGTACTTCTGCATCTTTCACACTTCAAATATTTGGCATTTTTACCATCCTCTAGTAGACCATCCATACTTAGCACTCCCATCTCACTATTCTTAGCTTCCGGTTCTGATCCTGCAAAGGCCATTGTTGAGGCTAAAGGTAAAGCAATGTCCAATCGTGTGTGCACTACAGTATGGTCTATTGCACTCGAACAGTTATTTTTACACTTATTTTAGTGTAAGAAAGTGATAATGCTGTATCAACTGATGCTGTAAGTGTAAAATCACTGTAACAATCCTTCTCTACCATATGCGTAGTTGTATGTGTCAAACTTTATGTTCAAAACCTAGGCCGGGGTCCTACTGCATATGCGTACAGTATATGACTAAGTAAGCCTAATATTGTTGTAACACAAGCTGAGAGTTACCACTTGGTGGTGGTAGGCCTAGTAGTAAAGACGGTTAGTGTTAACTGTACAGTAGTCTGTAGCACAGGCGTTCGAAAGTACATATACTACACACTATATATATATAATAAGACAAGGTAGGTCATTTGTCACGACGAAGCACCAACCTTGGCCAATTTTTACACTCTTACTCTTACTGCAAACCTCAAAAGACTTGATCGATCACACCATCTGTTCCAGCAGAATATCCAACACCTCTTCGGATGCAACTTTGTGCATAAGATAAATTCTAAACAGTAAAAAAGGTGAGAAAATGAAACTAAGAATTAACGATGACCATGGCCTTAGGCCCGGTTGAACTTAACTGCCAGCCAGTACTTCCACACTCTAAATCTATTTTTCCTGAAATGAATTTTAAAATTACTTGAAATTGGCTTGGTATTTTCTCTCTGATACTTAAAAAGGAATAAAAGACGCTTCCAAATTGCTGATCCAGGATTTAATCCTGTCAAGCCATGCGTAATTTCAAAACGCCATACGGCATTTCCAGATTTCCTGAAATAATCCCTTCCAGAAGAGCATCCAGATATCCCAAATTTCGGGTAATTTCGGAAAGAGTGGAAGCACTGCTGCACGCGACACTGATAATAGCAGCCTGCGCAGCTATCCGTGCTATCTTTTTCACAGAAACACGTAATACAAGGTGAAGCGAAGCAAAAGAACCAAAGTTCGCCATGCAGATTCGGCATTTTTTTCACGATCTGCTATCAGCACATGTAACGTGCACTGTGATTGGCCAACAGTAATGAACTAACAGGGCGAAGTTTTCAAACCGAAAAAGACATGATTTCAACGTTGAAATGAATAAGCAAATGAAACCATAGGGATCTGTAGAATTGACCTTGATTGTGCAAGTGTATCTTAATTTAAACACTTTTCGTTTGACCACTTCTGTACGCACAAATTGTCACATGTTAACACGGAAAATGAAGACTGTTAGTTCATTTACTCTTGGCCAATCACAGCGCACGTTACATGTGTTAATAGCAGATCGTGAAAAAAAATGCCGAATCTGCATGGCGAATTTTGGTTCTTTTGCTTCGCTTCACCTTGAATTACGTGTTTCTGTGAAAAAGATAGCACGGATAGCTGCGCAGGCTGCTATCATCAGTGTCGCGTGCAGCAGTGCTTCCACTCTTTCCGAAATTACCCGAAATTTGGGATATCTGGATGCTCTTTTGGAAGGGATTATTTCAGGAAATCTGGAAATGCCGTATGGCATTTTGAAATTATGCATGGCTTGACAGGATTAAATCCTGGATCAGCAATTTGGAAGCGTCTTTTATTCCTTTTTAAGTATCAGAGAGAAAATACCAAGCCAATTTCAAGTAATTTTAAAATTCATTTCAGGAAAAATGGATTTAGAGTGTGGAAGTACTGGCTGGCAGTTAAGTTCAACCGGGCCTAAGGCCATGGTCATCGTTAATTCTTAGTGTCATTTTCTCACCTTTTTTACTGTTTAGAATTTATCTTATGCACAAAGTTGCATCCGAAGAGGTGTTGGATATTCTGCTGGAACAGATGGTGTGATCGATCAAGTCTTTTGAGGTTTGCAGTAAGAGTAAGAGTGTAAAAATTGGCCAAGGTTGGTGCTTCGTCGTGAGAAATGACCTACCTTGTCTTATTATATATATAGTGTGTAGTATATGTACTTTCGAACGCCTGTGGTCTGTAGTACGGCCTAACGTTGTACTATACCCTAAGGAGTAATATCAGTATCACTAAGCCCGTGCCTAGACTAAGCCACAGGCGTTCGAAAGTACATATACTACACACTATATATATAATAAGACGTTCGAAAGTACATATACTACACACTATATATATAATAAGACAAGGTAGGTCATTTCTCACGACGAAGCACCAACCTTGGCCAATTTTTACACTCTTACTCTTACTGCAAACCTCAAAAGACTTGATCGATCACACCATCTGTTCCAGCAGAATATCCAACACCTCTTCGGATGCAACTTTGTGCATAAGATAAATTCTAAACAGTAAAAAAGGTGAGAAAATGACACTAAGAATTAACGATGACCATGGCCTTAGGCCCGGTTGAACTTAACTGCCAGCCAGTACTTCCACACTCTAAATCCATTTTTCCTGAAATGAATTTTAAAATTACTTGAAATTGGCTTGGTATTTTCTCTCTGATACTTAAAAAGGAATAAAAGACGCTTCCAAATTGCTGATCCAGGATTTAATCCTGTCAAGCCATGCATAATTTCAAAATGCCATACGGCATTTCCAGATTTCCTGAAATAATCCCTTCCAAAAGAGCATCCAGATATCCCAAATTTCGGGTAATTTCGGAAAGAGTGGAAGCACTGCTGCACGCGACACTGATGATAGCAGCCTGCGCAGCTATCCGTGCTATCTTTTTCACAGAAACACGTAATTCAAGGTGAAGCGAAGCAAAAGAACCAAAATTCGCCATGCAGATTCGGCATTTTTTTTCACGATCTGCTATTAACACATGTAACGTGCGCTGTGATTGGCCAAGAGTAAATGAACTAACAGTCTTCATTTTCCGTGTTAACATGTGACAATTTGTGCGTACAGAAGTGGTCAAACGAAAACTGTTTAAATTAAGATACACTTGAACAATCAAGGTCAATTCTACAGATCCTATGGTTTCATTTGCTTATTCATTTCAACGTTGAAATCATGTCTTTTCGGTTTGAAAACTTCGCCCTGTTAGTTCATTACTGTTGGCCAATCACAGTGCACGTACATGTGTCTGATAGCAGATCGTCAAAAAAAGGCCGAATCTGCATGGCGAACTTTGGTTCTTTTGCTTCGCTTCACCTTGTATTACGTGTTTCTGTGAAAAAGATAGCACGGATAGCTGCGCAGGCTGCTATTATCAGTGTCGCGTGCAGCAGTGCTTCCACTCTTTCCGAAATTACCCGAAATTTGGGATATCTGGATGCTCTTCTGGAAGGGATTATTTCAGGAAATCTGGAAATGCCGTATGGCGTTTTGAAATTACGCATGGCTTGACAGGATTAAATCCTGGATCAGCAATTGGAAGCGTCTTTTTATTCCTTTTTAAGTATCAGAGAGAAACATACAAGCAATTTCAAGTAATTTTAAAATTCATTTCAGGAAAAATAGATTTAGAGTGTGGAAGTACTGGCTGGCAGTTAAGTTCAACCGGGCCTAAGGCCATGGTCATCGTTAATTCTTAGTTTCATTTTCTCACCTTTTTTACTGTTTAGAATTTATCTTATGCACAAAGTTGCATCCGAAGAGGTGTTGGATATTCTGCTGGAACAGATGGTGTGATCGATCAAGTCTTTTGAGGTTTGCAGTAAGAGTAAGAGTGTAAAAATTGGCCAAGGTTGGTGCTTCGTCGTGACAAATGACCTACCTTGTCTTATTATATATATATAGTGTGTAGTATATGTACTTTCGAACGCCTGTGGACTAAGCTATGTTGTAGCAGCAGTGACTTGGCCAAGCAGCACGGAATGAGAGCAGCCTGTGCTTTGTTTTCACAGTCAGTCCAATGGAAAACTGATATCATTTGGAAGCTTGGTGTACAAATGCAGTTACATAAGATTATGATATGAAGGCTCTTTCGTTACGGATACAAGCCTTGGCTATGCACGAAACCTGCATGTCGCCTTTACTGCTGTTTGTCAAACCCGATCAATGTTTCCACAAATCAAATATTCAGTTCGTTGTGTAGATATCAGATTTTCGGAAATTCGATGATTACTTACTAAATTTGCAAGAACTTTCCTATGTGATGCTCATTTAATTAGTAGTAAACATTAAAGTAAGGTTCAAGTAGGAAATGGATCCCCACGTATGTAGAAAATAAGGGGAAAGAAGAAAGGAATTTGTCGTCCAGAGTTTTCCCGGTATTTAAACAACCCAACGCAAACATTTCCACTTTCAAAATATTTCGGGCAAATTCGAAAAATGTGGAAGTACAAGACTAAGCTGAACTCTGACAGTCAAGTTGTCTGTCAGACGGACGTTGTCTGGTGGCTATATTGCATGCACTACGTACAATGTATAATGATGAAAGGGAAAATAAATTGAACACCTGCTACGAAGACAATTATTATTTTATTAATTTTTTTATTTCACAAAGGTCACGGTGACTCTTGGTGGCTAATCTTCCACGAGGCTTTTCATAGTGGCGGCACCAGCCCAATCAACATGCCCACACAGGGCCCACATGGGTAAAGCATGGGATGATATGTGGGGCCCATATGGGTTAGCCACATGGGCCCCATGAAGATTTTGTCTGCGGTGCCCTTGTGGGCCCCACTTGAGCTAACTTCAATGGGGCCCGTCTAGGTCCCATCAAGATGCCCACATGGGCAAACAGTGGGCTGTTTGGTGGCATCTGGGCCCTGCTGGGCTACATGCTGGGGCAAATCCGTGTTTGTCAGGTGTTCCCAGTTGTGCCCCAACTGGGCTAGCCCATCTGGGCTGGAGTTGGGCCCCATCTGGGCCTTGCTAGGCCTCTGCTGGGAAAAATCCGTATTTGTCAGGTGTCCCCAGGTGGGCCCCAACTGGGCTTTCCCAGCTGGGCTGAAGTCGGGCCCCAGTTGGGCTCGGGCTAACCTAGCTGAGGTTGGTCCCACTTGGGGGTCCAAGTAGGTTAGCAACGGAAAATCTGAGGTTACTTTCTTTCTACAAGCCTTAAAAGCTACCGGCATTGCTAATGCTAGCCACTTTCAAAGGTAGTAATATCCTTATTGGAAGGTTCATATTTAAAGGAGTAACTTGGTTTGGCCAGGGAGCTGGAAGACAGTCTTCCAGCTCCCTGGTTTGGCTATTATATATATTCAGTGATACTTGTGTGTTATTATTAACAATTAAGAATACAATTTTCTTCAGGATATTTTAATTTCTCCTTCTTTATGTTGTATTGTACAATTGTGAAACATGATTTTCTGCAAGAATTCACCATTGCCAGCTTTACTTTATTTCAATTAGATCTGCATTAAGTGTAGACTTGGCCAAGTCTCTCTGGTGTCATCTTTTCTCTCTGCATAGCGTGTGCACTGTGCCGATCTTTTGATTAACACGCCCTCTATCGGCTGCTTATTAGGTATCGCTTCACTGTGTGAACTTTTTTTGTGGACTTTTCAATTAACGTGAAATTTTCATGATCCACAAACTGAGTGATTGGAGCCTTAACGGGATTAAAGGGATCATAGAATTTTGCATCATATATTTCCCTTTTAAAATTGATTGGAATTATTTTGTCGAAGAAGAAAATGCAGAAAAGTGTCATTGAAATTGCTGGCACTGAGCTTGCATTACAATTCGCAATGCAAGTGGCAGGCAAGTTCCATGGCACGTACGAAACACCACCATTCACTGTTTAGGTCAATGAGTCCGCGAGGCAGACATTTCTGCTACACTTTATCAAGACGTATATTCACACCTGTTGAGGCGGCAAGGATTATGGATAGATTACCAAGACCGATGCTCAGCCTCCGACACAGAGAACACCATGTGTTTTATGAGATGGGCAATTTTTTTATTCGAAAAAATACAAATTGCTGCCTTTTCTTGTCCTAAGAAGAATCAAATCATATGAAACATGGTAGTCAAATATTCTGACTACAGAACTTACAGGAGATCTATATTTTTTTCAAAATCTCATATCTCAGTTGGGGGCACAAGGTTTTCCGGGGGGCACGTGCCCCCCCTTGGTGACGCCACTGGGCTTTCAAAATACAATGGAACAAGCAGAGACTTAAAGCAGCGCTTCTCGACCTTTTTTTAACTCGAGAACCACTTTGACTCTCAGAATTTTTCTGAGGCCCACCTTACAAAAAGTTTATTCTTTTTTCTTTATTTTTTTATTTTTATGGCGGATCTCGCGGCCCACCTGGGAGAGCTTCGCGGCCCACCGGTTGAGAAGCGCTGCTTTAAAGGATTGCAAAAAAAAAAAAAAACTCAGTAGAAAAACCACAAAAGTGTAAGATATTAAGGGCAGAAAAATGAAATTCAAAAAGGAAAACTGTACTAAAAATGCTATGAAGGTAAACAAATGGACACTATAACTTGACAGACAGTAGGAAAGTTAAGAAACTAGAACAGTTGTTCTGATATTTGCTTGCAAAATACCTACATTTCATAGTGCGCGGTACAAAGCCCGGGTGTTTGTTGTTATTCTGGACCGGGACTGAAATTTTAAAAGTTCTGCAGAAGGGATAATTAGTGAACTTGAAAAAGTTGCAACTTAGTGGAAGCTAAGACTAGTTGTAGCCTAAAGGGCGAACTAGCTGGTACTTTGGGTGGCGAACTGGTCAACACATGGGGCGAACTGGCGTGTTCAGTGGGGACGAACTGGTAAGTGGGGCGAAAAGTCTGTAAACCAGTAGTGAGTGGTCAGGACCTCGATCGATGTTCCTGACATTCACTGGGTTTTAAGCAACTCATCCCGGTCTACTTTAAGTACCTTCGTGGCAGGTCCGTCACTAACACGTGGATTTTGTCTTCATCAAATGAATGCACTAAGTCTGCTCACTGCACAAAGCATTGAACCGCGACCCCCAATCGGCACTGTAATTGGCGACACAGCACTGACAGTACAGCACGTAGTACAGTGAACCGACGATGCAGAAGGGCTTTTTGAAAAATTCCAAGATCATGCGCCAAAAGTTCCAAAGGTCAAAAGAATCATCAAAAGTCTGCGTTCTGTAACAAACCTTGTCTACGGCCGGTGTAACTTTAAAGTCCGCAGCCGGATCCCGGAATATGAGAAAGGGTGCGTAACCGTCTATGGCAAGCGAAATGTCCAATAATTAGAAAAACCAAGTTTATCGGTCAAAAAACCAAGTTTATCGGTTGAAAAACCAGGTTTATCGGTCGAAAAACCAAGTTTATCGGTTGAAAAACCAGGTTTATCGGTCGAAAAACCAAGTTTATCGGTCGAAAAACCAAGTTTATCGGTCGAAAAACCAAGTTTATCTATCAAAAACCATGTTTTTCGCAGATAAACTCGGTCTTTCGACCGAAAATCTTGGTTTTTTGACCGATAAACTTGGTTTTTCGACCGAAAAACATGGTTTATCGACCGATAAACTTGGTTTATCGACCGAAAAACATGGTTTTTCGACCGATAAACTTGGATTTTCTAATTATTGGACATTCCGTTAAGAAAAACCAAGTTTATCTTTCGATATACCAGATAAATCGAAAAACTTGGATTGAACTTGGATTTCAATCGATAAACTTGGTTTTTCGACCGATAAACTTGGTTTTTCTAATTATTGGACAAACAACTTGTTATTTCGGTCGAAAAACTTGGTTTTTCGAATTACTGGACAAACTGTATCGAAAAACCAAGATTATCGGTCGAAAAACCAAGTTTATCGATCGAAAAACCAAGTTTATCGGTCGAAAAACCAAGTTTATCGGTCGAAAACCAAGTTTATTGGTCGAAAAACCAAGATTATCGGTCGAAAAACCAAGTTTATCGGTCGAAAAAACCAAGTTTATCGGTCGAAAAACCAAGCTTTCAACGCCAAACGTCCAATAACTAGAAAAACCAAGTTTATCGGTAGAAAAACCAAGTTTTTCGGTCGAAAAACCAAGTTTATCGATTATTTCGAAAAACTTGGTTTTTCGATTGCCATGGTGATTTGCCGGTACTACTTTCCGCGACCACGACATGCTAGATGGCGGCTAAATTGATGGGCCTATATGTATTATGTAACAACATTTACAACAAATCAATGTTGGTCAATGCTTTTGTTTTTGTTACAACATTTGTCAGACAAAGCAACAAAAAGTCTTCATAGATATTTGTTATAGTCACCTGTCAACAAGTTTTTAGGAACACCCCCTTTTGACTTGGACACATCCATTATTACCATGAGGTGGATTATTCAATTATTTCAAGGGACTCAAGTTTAAGTAAACATGTAATTTTTCTGTAATTAGTGCAGATTTTAATAAATTTCCAAATACGATCGTTTACAATAAATCAATGTTTGTCAGTTTTTTTTTTTTTTTTTTGTTACAACATTACAACTCAAATGACCTTTGACAAGACAGTATGCGTCCAACTGGGCTAGTAGTGCTAGTAGTACAGTAGTACTGTACGGGCCCGCGCTGGTGCTAGCTAGCTTTACCACTACCAGGATCTAAGTTAACTACGAGCGACCCAAATCCCAAGTCCCTTGAAATAATTGAATAATCCACCTCATGGTAATAATGGATGTGTCCAAGTCAAAAGGGGGTGTTCTCAAAAACTTGTTGACAGGTGACTATAACAAATATCTATGAAGACTTTTTGTTGCTTTGTCTGACAAATGTTGTAACAAAAACAAAAGCATTGACCAACATTGATTTGTTGTAAATGTTGTTACATAATACATATAGGCCCATCAATTTAGCCGCCATCTAGCATGTCGTGGTCGCGGAAAGTAGTACCGGCAAATCACCATGGCAATCGAAAAACCAAGTTTTTCGAAATAATCGATAAACTTGGTTTTTCGACCGAAAAACTTGGTTTTTCTACCGATAAACTTGGCTTTTCTAGTTATTGGACGTTTGGCGTTGAAAGCTTGGTTTTTCGACCGATAAACTTGGTTTTTCGACCGATAAACTTGGTTTTTCGACCGATAAACTTGGTTTTTCGACCGATAATCTTGGTTTTTCGACCGATAAACTTGGTTTTTCGACCGATAAACTTGGTTTTTCGACCGATAAACTTGGTTTATCGACCGAAAAACATGGTTTTTCGACCGATAAACTTGGTTTTTCTACCGATAAACTTGGTTTTTCTAGTTATTGGACGTTTGGCGTTGAAAGCTTGGTTTTTCGACCGATAATCTTGGTTTTTCGACCGATAAACCAAGTTTATCGTTTTCGTTTCTGCGACTTTTATTTTCGTTTCTGCGACTTTTTTTCGTTTCTGCGACTTTTATTTTTCATTTCTGCGACTTTTATTTTCGTTTCTGCGACTTTTATTTTCGTTTCTGCGACTTTTAGTTCGTTTCTGCGACTTTTATTTTCGTTTCTGCGACTTTTATTTTCGTTTCTGCGACTTTTTTTTTCGTTTCTGCGACTTTTATTTTTCATTTCTGCGACTTTTATTTTCGTTTCTGCGACTTTTATTTTCGTTTCTGCGACTTTTTTTCGTTTCTGCGACTTTTTTTTTTCGTTTCTGCGACTTTTTTTTTTTCGTTTCTGCGACTTTTTTTGTCTGTAAGCGATTGCTTGTTGAAGTCGATTCTCGCACACCGCATACAGTGTTTCCACTTGTCTCGACATTTCCCCGAAATTCGGGATATTTCCACAGTTTGTGACAGTTTTGGGAAATGCTTTGGACATTTGTGTAATAGCAAGGAACGGATTATAATATGTAACAGTAATTAGTTTTAAAAACCGTTAAACCAGTCATTTTTGGGAAATGATCACTGGAATCCAGGAAATGTATCGGCACAAGTCGGAGGTCCATTTCTGAAAAGTGGAAACACTATTAACATATCAAACTACTGTATAACGATCGCGGCGAATTATGATGTACTGTTAAACTATTAATGTGTGTACAAGCAGTGTAGTTAGCCCCACTTATAAATTACACAGTGACAGTGCGATAGTAGATACTCTTGACCAAACATAATAAATGTACGTGACACAGTAGAAACACATATGCACAAATGTGTACGACGTGTGGCGAATGTATCCTGTATGTTTAGGGAGAAAACACGCAACCAATGAGCCAGAAGCGGTCAAACAATTTCCAGAAGAAGCGAAAACACGTTATTGACTGAACCTGGAATATCCTGCCTTTCCGTCGGGGATAGATAGGGCTATTCCGGGAAGAAATCCACTGGCAGGACACGCTCACCTCGTCTCGTCTGCCATCTCCTGCAATTCCATACAAATTTACGTGCTTTTAACAGGTAGAGGTTCCTCCGAGGTGTTATTGCGTCGACAGTCTCTGTGTTTGCTGGACATTTTGGCTGTCAGCTGGTCAAACGGTCTATCGAACACGACCTTTTCTATTTCCTGCGTCTGCTTTGCATCGATTAGGGGGGGGGGGGGGGAGGGACGCAATGACAAAGGTGTTATGAGCTTTTATATAACACCTTATTACATTTGATTGGAGGATTGGTGGTCACATGCCATGGGTGATTCGGCACTATCATCACGATCGTGTGTTATCCGTCGTGCAATTGACATCACACTGACGTCATTCTGGGTGAAAGCAATGAAGCACACGTGCACGGACGGTGTGGATTTCGCCGCACGTGTAGTAGACTTACGAGCGTATACGATTGGTTGACAAATCAGCTGTCTGCATTTATTGGTGTAGCTTGCAATGATACGTGCTTTTCCGCGATTTTCGTCCGAAAGAGGGAGCACTTTCTCCGTTGTGACATCATATGCATAAGGTCTATAGTCCAGTATAGAGGTTCTTCACCGACGTCACTGCTCTGCGCGTCTCTCTGTTTTGACGGCCAGGCGTCCATTGTACAACAATTGTAACTAAGGCCGTATCGTGCGCGCGTATCGATAACACACCTTCTGCGCATGTTCAGTGACGGCAAGTATGCCAAATTGAAACGCAATGACGTCACGTGAAGAACCTCTATAACACACGGTCGTGCAATAGTCTAGTATAACACACGGCTGTGACGTCACTATCACTGCGGCACGTACAAACTATGCCGCAACTCAATAAATCAACGCAGCTTTGGGGATCGCACACGCACATTGCATATCGTACGTAAAAGGCACATATAGACGAGCAGCTAGCAAACGACAAACCATGGAGCTACCACACCCACAAATGCGAACCATAGTAACCGCCCAAACGCATCTTTAACCAACGGCTAGATAAAGGTAACGTTAGATAGTTATAGGTGTTATATAAAACAAATAATGAATGTTTTTCATTCGTGCGATAGTATGAATAATTTCATGAGTTGAAAGATTTAACGTTCTATTCAACTCGGCTTCGCCTAGTTGAACAGAACGTTCAATTTTTCAACTCATGAAATAATTCAATACTATCGCACTCATTAACATTCATTATTTGTATAATAATATCTTTGCGCAATGACCTCTCACTTTGGCGTTTTTAGTTGCGCTTACTTGCTAGTGATCGGACGAAAAACAACGCAATACTTCAGTGCACAGAGAAATCCTAAAGCTTAGGATTTCTCTGTCAGTGCATCGACTGAAGCAGGCCTTGCGTCTGAGGGGGCAAAGTGTCACAAAACTATCTCAAGACTGACATAAGGTCAAAGCAAAGTTGAAAAACGTCGCACAACACGCTTTGACAGTTGACCCAAAAGACAGGAAGAATTACTCCGCCGCGACGCCTGCATCAACTGCAGCGTCACTGATCTCCCACTACCCGTTAGCGGATTTTTTCCCAGAACGTGTGGGAGAAAATTTTAGACATTCCCATAGAAATTAAAATGAAAAATAATGTTCAGGTTTGGGTCAAGGTTAGGGTCTGGGATTGAAGTTGGAATTATTTGTTCTGGTTTGATTTGAGTTTGGGTCTCTTGCGAAGAAGATTTGGACATGATCAAAATTTTGCAAGGCACTTGCATCCCTGCATGCCTACGTTGCGTCGACTGCGAAACCCATCGCCCCTACACGTTTTTCACGACTCCAAATATGACGCAGTACGGATGTAATTGACGCAATGCCAAAATGTCTAGACAGGCATAACAATTGCATCCATGATCCTACAGTGTACGCGAACGTAAACTGGTTAACGCATGCCTTCTGTGCGTAAAGGTTTCGGGCTTTCGAGTAGGTGCTGACGTCACGTAAAGAACCTCTAGAATAGCGGTCCCCAACTTTTTTCAGCTCACCGCCCCTTTTACCAAATGACATCAGGCGAACGCTCCACTCTCCCTGTTCATAGAATACGTTTTAACCCACAGGCGTAGAAAGCGGGGGGGGGGGGGGCTGGGGGCGTCAAAATGTGAGGGGACTGAAGTATGCTTCCGCCCCCAAGATCCAAGGGCAAAACCCCACTATTTGTCTCTTCTGTAAGAATGCCAAAAATTTGCAGTAATTTTTCTTAAAGTTTGTCCAAAATGTTGCACCAAATTGCATCTGAGGACCCTCAAATAACCAAAATTTTCCAAAGGGGAGGGGGATACCCCTCCCATAAGACCCCCCAAGACGGCGATCCGAAACAAGTTTCAGCCCCCCCCCCAGTCTCGAAAAGCTTCCTACGCCTATGTTTTAACCAGTGATGCACAAAGGCGCCGAGTAGTAGGGTTACCAGACGTCCGGTTTTACCCGGACATGCCTCGTTTTACTGGTTCGCGCTGGCGTCCGGGCGGATTTGTAAAATTGCCCACAATGTCAGGATTTAATGTATTTCTCACATGATCTGAAGAGTTTTCCCTAATTTTGCTTTGCGGGCTTAATATTTTGAAAGCTTTACTGGTCGTATCATAGGCCTGACCATGTAATAAACCGATGCCGTGAAGAGTGGATAAAACTAACGGTATCCTACCCAAGGGTGGCGCCAGCGGGGGGGCCAGGGGGGCCATGGTCCCCTGTCGGGGAAGGCTGGCCCCCCCGTCGGGGAAATTTTTCGATTTCGTCGGGGAGCTGTTATGTATACGATAAAATATGTAGTCCCCGACAACGCCCAGTCGCCCCGACGATTTACTTAATTTTGGTCTAAATTAGGGCAAATTCTTCAATAAAAACCCAAAATTTTCCAATTTTCTTCTTCAAAGCCCCATTTTTTCAAATTTTCCATGGAAATTGCCGGCAATTTTTTCAAATTTTCTCCAAAAAGAGCCTAAAATTTTCGGCGCGCTTCGCGCGCCAAAATTTTCCTTCAAACATCATTGCGGCACTTTATTTCCTTCGTTGAGACTTTGGGTTGCTGGCACCCCCGTCGGGGAGCTTGGCCCCCCTGTCGGGGAAATCCTGGCGCCACCCCTGATCCTACCTCGTATTTCTTCACAACTACAAGGACTCTAGATTGCCCCTAACCACGTCCCACATTTGCAAGTTGTACTACTTCACATGTAGCGACCGTAAAATGCATCGCGCGGGTATACCACCTACTGTTGTACAATGAGTACTGTTACATTCGTTACCGAACAATATGGTCTGACCGCCGCCTGTTCCGAAACAGGGGAGACACGCACCACACGAGGTATGGCAAACCTGTGCACAAAGTGGCTGGGAGCATAGACAGGTCCATTATACTCATAACCTAACGGCCCGAAGTCCGAAGCTCTGATCACTGAGCTAATCTATGTGACATTTAAAGAAACTGACTCATTCTTTAAGAATTTTTTTCAGGATTTGAATTTCAAAACCAAAACACACTTCATTTAAGTTAAAGAAACTCTTATTAAAGAAACAAATATTACACCATTTTGCATCTAGACACCCTTGAAAACCGAAAAAAAGTTCTGAAGGGGAGGGGAAGCCCTCCCCGTCCCTTAGACCACTCTCCCAGGACGGCGATCCATGTCCTCCTTGTCAGAAAATAAATAAGGTAACCCTACACAGAAGGGCCTGGATAAATGACTGCAACGTCACACAGAGTAACGCCGATAGCCTACGTACTATGAAGCCGATACAGACAGCAGCAGATACAGAAATTTTGAGGGGGGGGGGCAAAGAAAATCTCTGTGCACCGAAGGTGCACCACGAGCGCGAAGCGCGAGTTCCTAGGCGTGGGGTCCAGGGGCCGGGGTTAGGGCCCTTGGCGGGGTCCAGGGGAGGAGCCCCGGTGGGGGTCCAGGGAGCGAAGCCCCCGGAAGCTCTCGCAATATTGCATTTTAAGAGCACAGAAATCGGCTCCAGTTCTTATGTCAGTGAGATTTTATACCTTTTCATGTTGCATGGAATTTGATCTGTATGGCTCAGTATAAGTTACTATATGTACCTGCAGAAGTTCCAGAGAATAAGTAATCTTAAAACTTACACGCTAACATTATAAGCCCTTGTAGGTAACTTGAAATGATTTTTGCCATAATGAGTATTTTATTTTCGTTATACGGTATTCGGGTATAGGACGTCAGATGAAACAATTGCGCGCGAAGCACGCCGGAAATTTGAATTTACATTTAAAACCATTGCTATGACTAACGGTGTCAAACCTTAATGTGTGTCTATCAATTAGAAGGTGGGTTCGATACTAAGTTTTCAGTTCTCATAAGAAGAGGAGGGCGAAAAACTGAATACCAGTTGCTCTACATCCTTATAATGCTGGCTCCTCTGAAATCACCTTTATGTACAGCGAATAATTGGCTTATGGTAGAACCCCACTGATCAGTAATGCGAATACGTTTGGGACCTTATTGATAGTAAAAGGAGCAATTCAATTCTAAAAGTGCGCAGATCAAGCGAAAATCAAGAAATATTGAGAAGACTTTGCAAAAATCGTGAAAGATTTCAAATGATTTTTGGTAAAAAGTGATAAAAATAAATCCATTACTCAATAAAAACGTACCTCTCTCCGTAAGCGTAAACAATTGCGCGCGAAGCGCTCCGAAAATTTTCGGTATAGAGCCTCCCGGGAGGTCTGCATTAATTGTACACTGAAAAGGGGGACTAACAGGAATCTCACAACCTGACATCCATATGGGATGAGAGATGATATATCACCTTCTTTATGGATTTCTGAAGGGTATACCCTTCAGAAATCTATGACCGATGGTGCCGGCAGGAGTTAGTGATTGGGGGAACGGCATACTGCTAAACCGTGCCTTTTTAGGCAGTGGAATTTTTTATACGCTATATACAAGAGTGGGAGGGCCTTTTCTTGTTAGTATATGAGAGTGCAATCCCAGGAAGGTGTTTACCCTCCCCTTTGAGAAATTTTTGTTAATTTTAGGGGGCCTTTATGCAAAATGGTGGTATCTTTGGGTCATTCTAAAGTGATTGTATGTTTTAAAAATGTCCACAATTTAGCGAATTCTAACTTTTGTTCGGGTGAAAAAGGGGAGTAAGAGACGGTTAACGTATTGTCTTCAAACCTCCTTAAGTCCCAGGAAAAATCATGGGCTTGGATCCATCTCCAAAAGTGGGGGGGGGGGGGACTTTTTCACATTTGTGAATCGCCGTCCTGGTGGAAGAAGCAGTGGTGGTAGCCAGAATTTGCGTCACGGAGAGGCAATAAGTTTTGTGATCGTCGGCATGGGGGAGGGATCTAAGGGAAATTTTTCTAGAACTGAATGCCCTCAGATGCGATTTGGTGCAACAAAAGTGTAGGATTTTTAGGTTATTTTCTTTCTAAAAATTTCGTTTTCCTAGGCATAATTCCAGTCTGTTCCATCATTTTTGAAAAAAGTGAGGGGGACTTTTGACGATGTCCCCCCTTCCAAAAAGTGAGGGGGACGCGTCCCCCTACCACCCCCCCCCATGATCCACGCCCATGGGAAAATTGTACATGCAATTTTACCTGCGTGGAGTCAGACAGAAACATTCTTCGACTATAATAAAATTTTTCCTTTACATTTTGAAGAGATATCCAAGGTTGACAGAAAACAGTATAGAGCCTTCCGGGAGCTCTGAATTACAGTATACAAAAGAGGAACCAACGGGATTCTCACTACCCGACATCATGATATGGGAGGATATATGATATATCACCTTCTTTTTAGGTATAGCAAGAGGAATGGTGGACAGGCAAAATTCATTTCAGAAAAGATTTTCGTCGTTATTGAACGTCGCGGTAAAATGTTTGGAAAATAAGCAACGGCAATTTCGTACTTTAATCTTTCAAATCATGTGCTAGACTAGAGTAGTCAAAGATCCCATAATGATGAGAGCCTTACAGAGAAGAAGATGTACTTTTTAGAAAAATGTTTGCATTGGAATAATTTCTTGCGTCATAGCTTTGTCAATGGTATATGAAATCGGGTATAAACCCTGTCGTATGCGCGCAAAGCGCGCCGAAATTTGAATAAAATATTTGTCCCTGACAAAGCCTGCATTCAGAACCTGCATCGGACACTGTCACTTTCCCACCAACCTATGCTATTCAGAAACGAATCTTCTGACTAAGAATTCTTAAAAAGCACTTTTGCTCATTTGTTCCCCCGTGAGTAGTTACCGAAAGCTATTGATAAAAAGGACAACTCTGACACAAGGCTTGACACTAGCGGAGCGTGCGAAAATTTGGAATTTGTCAAAAATTCCCCAAAACTTATGATAGTTTGAGAACAGCTTGTGAAAGAAAATGGTTGGAACAAATAAACCAATCATCAAAAATACATCTCACCCTTACACCCTCCACAGGCCCCCTGGATTCGCGCCTGGATACAGAGCCTAACAGAGGCCGCCATTATACTTGAAATACGGTAAAGTAATTCCGCGAAACACGGCAAATTCACTACCTACGTAATTTGCGTTTGTCTTTTGACCTCATAAACACTGACAGGTTATTTAGTGCAACTGCACTAGATTCTATCGTTTTCATGCCTGATATCACGTTACGGATTGGGTGTTTTCATCCTCATTCTTCTCTATTACTCAATTTCCCCTGTGCAACTTGCACTTGTCATGACGCATTTTCATGCGGAGGCCTACGTACACTGTACAGGGACGTAGCTTAGGCCTTGTGATGATGAGGGGGGTTGTGAGCCGTGAAATTCCAACTAGATGAATATGGAAGCCAGAAATTCCAACTGCCCCAGTGGCGGATCCAGGACTCATTTCCGAAGGGTATAGGACTAATAGGAGTGAAGATCGAGGGCTCGAGGCGCCTGAGAGGGAGGGTTTGGGAGGGGTATCCCCTCCCAAGGTGTGGAAAAGCTTTAAATCGTCATTGCAAAGGTAAGCAATATTTCGGAAAAAAGGAACAGGGAAAATTGTCTCTTCAGAGATACACGACCAGAGCAATGCACTTTTAACTTTTCTCTAAAAGAATTCTAGGGGTGAAAGCCCTTGTGCTCCCTCCTTCACCCCTTGGATCCGCCGCTGTCTATACCCGCTCCGCGTAATGGTATGATATGTGGACAGTGTTTCCAAATTTCAGATATGAATCTTCCGAATTGCGCCGATACATTTCCTGACCATTTCCCCAATCGACTAGTTCAACGTATTTTAGACCTATTAATGTTATATATAATAATCTGTTTCCTTGCTATTACCCGAAATTTCCGAAACATTTCCCAAAAATGTAAACTGTGGAAATATCCCGAATTTCGAGAAAATGTAGAGACAAGTGGAAACACTGTATGCGATGTACGAGAATCAACTTCAACAAGCAATCGCTTACAGACAAAAAAATTGCAGAAACGAAAAAAAAGTCGCAGAAACGAAAAATGAAAGTCGCAGAAACGAAAAAAAAAGTCGCAGAAACGAAAATAAAAGTCGCAGAAACGAAAATAAAAGTCGCAGAAACGAAAAATAAAAGTCGCAAAAACGAAAATAAAAGTCGCAAAAACGAAAATAAAAGTCGCAGAAACGAAAAATAAAAGTCGCAGAAACAAAAATAAAAGTCGCAAAAACGAAAAAAAAAAGTCGCAGAAACGAAAATAAAAGTCGCAGAAACGAAAAAAAAAAAAGTCGCAGAAACGAAAAAAAGTTCGCAGAAACAAAAATAAAAGTCGCAGAAACAAAAATAAAAGTCGCAGAAATGAAAATAAAAGTCGCAGAAACGAAAATAAAAGTCGCAGAAACAAAAATAAAAGTCGCAGAAACGACAAAAAAAGTTTTTGAGGTTGGCCCTAATGGTCTTCCGTAGGATACACCTGATCCATGAATCTCTTTAACCAAAACCCCAACCCTACCCGTAACTCGGAATGTATTTTCGTCCGGGGAATCGTCGGTCTTTAGTGAACCTTCGACCAAGTGAACCTTTCGTTATGGGTATTTCCTCCTGTCCGGATTATGTACTGTTTGGCAATCTCAAACATTCTCTCCATTCCCAGCATGTGACCATTTAAAGTTTAGAAAGTGAACATATATATTGGGGTATCATGAGTCAATCACTTAACGAACATTTTGACAATAAAAATATAAAAAACATTTAACAAAATGAATTAAACTTTGAAGTAATATTATATGTCTCCCTTATTGCATAAGCGTAGGAAGCGGGGGCTGGCCCCCAGTCAAAAATCTGGGGAGGGGCTGAAATATGCTTCTGCCCCCAATATCCAAGGCCAAAAACCCCTTATTTGTTTCTTCAGTAAAAAAATGTAAAAAATTGCAGTAATTTTCCTTAAAATTTGCCAAAAATGTTGCACCAAATTGCACCTGAGGACCCTCAAATACCCAAAATTTTCCAAAGAGAGGGGACACCTCTCCCCTTAGACCCCTCCCCCAGGACGGGGATCCGAAACAAGGTTCAGCCTCCCAGTCCCGAAAAGCTACCTACGCCTATGCCTTCTTGTGCCTTATTTTGGTATTGTCTCGACTGAGTAACCCATAGAAAACGAATTTTAAATAGTAGGTGCATGGCCGTACACGACACAATCTTTACTGTATGAAGAAATCTTGAGTCAACCAGAAAAAGAGCAAAGAAAATTGGGGGCGACGCCACAGGGTTCGGGGGGGGGGGAGACCGCCTCCTATCATTTGCAAGAACAAGGGGAGAGAGAAGGAAAAGAACAGGAAAAGAACAGGAAAAAGGAAGAAAAGGAAAAAAATGAAAGAGAAGAAAGGAAATCGAAGGAGAAAGAAGAAAAGAAGAGGAGGGGTGGGGTAGGTATCTATTTGATCCATACAATTAGACCAGAGCTCCCAGGAGGCCCTATACCAGTGTCTGCCAGCCTTTAGTTACCCTTTTATCTGTTTATACTGCACATATTAATCAACGTATTCGTAAAGGTTCGTGCTTCTGTCGACTTTACGCACGTATTTTTGAGTGAAATCATACCCATACACAAGGGGTGGGGGTGGACTTCAGGAGGTTTGTTGACTACATACCGTTCTCTTGGACAACAAAAGCTACTGTCCTCTTTTACTAAAACAGAACTTAAAATTCAATAAATTATTAACACTTTTCAGCCATATATGATCAGCTCAAAAGATACCAAAGACATCACCATTTGCATCTAAGCAATCTTAAATTGATAAAAATTCTCAAAGGGGAGGGGACACCCCTCCCCCTTAGACCCCTCCCCAGAAAAGCATCTTTCCCCCAAGCAAAAATTAAAATTCAATAAATTAAGAACACTTCCTTCCATATATGATCACTTCAAAAAATATACCAAAGATATCACCATTTTGCATCTAAGCAATCTTAAATTAATAAAAAGTTTCTCAAAGGGGAGGGGACACCCCTCCCCAGAAAAGCATCTTTCCAAAAACAAAAATTAAAATTACTAAATTATAAACTTTCCAGCCATATATGATCAGTACAAAAAATGTACCAAAGACATCATCATTTTGCATCTTAGCAACCTTAACTTAACAAAAAATTTCCCAATGGGGAGGGGGCCACCCCCTCCCCTTAGACCCCTCCCCCAGGACGGCGATCACTCATCTCATGCTCCCCCCCCCTTTCTTATCGAAATACCCTGGCGCCGCCCCTGGGTGATACTGTGTGTATGCCAAACACTGCTTTTGTTTCCTTAATTCTTACTTGGTATTGGCGGAAAGGCAGGAGTTGACGAACAGGTCTGTTGGGAAAATCAGTGTGTCAGTGTAAAGGGCGGGAAAGCTATGGCTGGAGGTAGGGTGGCTGTCATTTTTTTATACGATCGATCTTTTAATATTTTCTATCAAACATTGTTGCAAAGTGACCTATTTTTATTGCATTCATTATTCTGCTCATTAAATTTGAGCCGGAATGTAACGACACTTTTTTTGTAAATGTTCAGGACTCAACGGGCTCTTGCATCCGCAGATGTACATTTGGTACTCTTTACGTGAGATGGTGAGAGCGTCTTCCTTTCTGATGTGCCTCATTTCTGCAACCGTTTCCGCTCCTAGACTGCTGTGACAAGTAACGAACGCTTGGAAAGAGGGCGCATTTGGAATATAAATTTGCCAACAAAACATTTGTCCCCACAACCTGACAACACATCAGTTTTGGGAGCAAAAAGGGTGAGCTAGAAGTGAGGTGTCTGCCTACATCTTGGTTAAATTGAAGTCTACTCTATAGATTGACCTGTATGGACTACGACAGTTGGAATTCTCTGGTTTCAAAACTACCTTGAATTTCAGCTCCTACATACCATCACCAATCCCCTGTTTCACCCCTGCGTGCAAACCTTACCATAATCCAATAATGTCCCACCCACTCACTCACCACGCTCACTGCAGTCAAATTGACCGGCAAATGTAGTTGAATTGACGTATGTAATCCAGTGTTGGTGAGGGGGAGTTAGGCAGGCCAGTTGAAATGAACCTACGAAATCTGAGGAGATCATATGCCCTTTGTCAGAAACATGTATAGGCCGAACATAATTTTCTTTCCTCTTACTTACTTTTTCTTATTTGAACTGTGCATTTTTGAATAATGATATTTCAGAATAAAGAATACGGTATATACAACTTTGGCAGCCTGGTAACTTACCACTCAAGACAATCTAGGAGGCTTTTTTGGCATGAAATATTCTTGTTACGCCAGACAAATCAATAGATAGCAGGGTTGTAGCCTGCGGGGGGTATAAGGATCCCCCTGAACAATTGCCCAACTCCCTCGTCAGTTCCCCTTAGGCAATTACCCGGTCATATTTCCCCTCCCTTAAAGACAGACAGTCATCACCCCAAAGTATATTTTTAGTGTATGTATATCAAAATTCTCAGTTGGTGACTGCTCTTTGATTGACATCAAAGTTTGAAAATTTGAAACATGCAGAGTAGCTCACATTCCACACAAGGCAGAGAGAGTACTTTTATTACATTTTATAGCCTTGTATGCTCACCAGGACATGGCCTTAAGCAATAAAACAGGTTTATTCTTGCACAAGGAAGAGCCTCATACAGTTATGGGAGGAGCTAGAAGATGCATAGTTGGGAGAATTGGAACTGTCTGGGATCATGAAAATTCCCCTTTGAAATAGTCCCCATGACAATCACCCACTTGAGTGATCTGCCTGGGGCTAATTCCATAGTCCTACGAGAAAGCTTACGAGAGTGCCTAAAATGTCTTCAATTTTCTCTTTTTTGCAGGATGAGTACTTCAATTTCTTTCCTAAAGGATACACATCACAATTGGAACACATCTTTTCAGCAACATGATCTAAACTTCCCCTCCCCCTCCCCAAAAATCTAGCGTGTTAAATTCGTGGGGGGACATCCTGAGCGGATATTCCCCTTGAATTAGTGGTGCGCTACCTACAGGTGGCTCAGCTGCTGATTCAAATACGATTTGTGATTGGTCAGAGCTTGGACACATGTTGCCGGAAAATTGACTTTGAATTATTTGACAACATGTGTCGATACATGTTGGGACACACGTTGCCAACTTTTTTGCACTGTTCACACTTTCAACATTTACGGTAACAAGGTGCTGTAGCAACTTGTGTCGACACATGTGTCCTGAAATGTTGAAAGTGTACACAGGCCTTAAAGACAGACAGTCATCACCCCAAAGTATATTTTTAGTGTGGGGGTATCAAAATTCTCAGTTGTTGACTGCTCTTTGATCGACATCAAAGTTTGAAAATTTGAAAGATGCAGAATAGCTCACATTCCACACAAGGCAGAGAGAGTGCTTTTATTACATTTTATAGCCTTGTATGCTCACCAGGAACTGGCCTTGAGCAATAAAAAAGGTTTATTCCTGCACAAGGGGGAGCTTTATACGGTTATGGGAGGAGCTAGAAGTTGCATAGTTGGGAGAATTGTGAACTGTCTGGGATGATGAAAGTTCCCCTTTAACTTTAGATGTCGTCGCTCCAGGATCCACAGATGGCGAAGTCATGGCGTAACATACACTTTAATCGAACGAGGATGTCAAGGACCTAGCAGACTAGCAGTAGCACTGTGCACCTCTTGGGAATAAACTTTCTCCGTCAGTAACAAATAAAAATGGCCAGAGTGACCAGGGACGGGATTTGACGTCTGGAAGTGGAGGGGGCAAACCCGTGTGGACTGCCAAGCGGCGCCAAAGGCTGGGACTTTAGAAAAATAATTTTATGAATACGATGTCTAGAACTCGGAGTAGGTGCCCGCGAAGCGAGCTGAAAAAATAGCATTTTTTAGTCTTTTTAGCGATATGAGTAGTAAAAGAGCTAAGAAAAGTATCCTCAAAGAGAGGGCTCTTGCATCCCTCCTTCGCTAATCGTCCCAATATTACGGTACCGAAAATGACATTCTCTCGAGCCTTACAAATTCCATCTAAACAATCTTCAAAAAGTTGGTTAATTTACACAGACCTATGGTGATAAACATTTTACGTTGAAATTTCTGGGGGAAGAGGCACTTTCCCTCCGTTGCGTAAGGCCATGAGGAATTCAAGGATTTCAATGATAATGGAAGAGTTTGAACGAAGCTGTGAAAAGTGAGATGTTGTAGAGGAACCTGGAATCCCGGAACAATATTTAAAACGGGTGCGCGTGAAGCGCGCAGAATTAAGAAAGCACATTGAGGCGTTTAATTGTAGCCTATTGTTTTTCTTTAATTTAAAATGCAGTATTGTTCATTACATAAAAAATTCCTACCTATATCCTGCTCTATGGCTCTTTTTTCATGTTTCATTTTTGTCGATGGTCTGGGACAATCCCCCTCATCATTTTTTATTAGTTTGAAAAATAAGGTAGTGTCGATTTTGAAGGTTATCAGGTTATAGAGTATAATTATGATAATTTAAAAAAATCAATGAAATGTTTTACGAGGAATTTTTACATGGACATGGCCAAGGCCATCGGCAATCATGCCGGGAAGTAATTTTCATTGGAGGCTGCATCTTGGGAAGTTGTGGCCGGCGAAACTCTTAACCACGAATGCCGAAGGCGCGAAGCTGGAGGTTGGAGACTGAGAGTCTTCCCCTAGTATATTTTTTTTTTAAATTTGACGGCTTTTGCGGTAATTCTGGACAATTCCTGGAACAGATTCTGCTTATGGAATAGGTTTCTTATGAAAAACGTAAATTTACGGTGGTAACCGTCAGTCAATTTGCTGAGGATGGTAGCGGTTGGTCGAGAAAGTGGACAGCGAGAGGTGTAGCGAGGTTTTTGGAAATAGTAATTTACTCAAGCTGTCCTACACGAAATAATAACGAGGCAATATTCCACCAAAGTTTCTCTACGCACAGCCGTACAGCAGTACTAATGAAACATCAATTTATATCAGGCTCATGAAAAGCACTCCGAAAAATATAATGAAAACTGTGATTCCCTATACATGGTTAGAGTTTGGGATTTTTTTCTTTGCAGGACCAGGGTGCACTGAATGACGTACAGTACTTTCAGTGCCTCTTATGTCAGAGCTTCAAGTCACAATAGTGTGGCGCGTAGGAGACGTCCATGCTTTGAAAGAAATTTTACGGTGCCAGAAAAAATTTTCCATTGTATTAGTCAGTTTCCTCTGTGGTGCGCGCGAAGCGCGCAGAGAAAAATCTTCCTAGCATTATGGTATTAATATTAATGTTTTCCTTCATTTAACATTGCAAAGTTCAATCATAACAGGAAATTGAAAATTCTCTTATATTTTCTCGTCTCGCCTCCCTTCGTTATTTTTTTATTTTTTTTTTTTATTTTTTTTAAAGTTTTCAAAAACAACTGCACTATTAGTTCAAGATTTGAAAAGGAAAAGTTATGGCAGTAAATAAGGACTTGAGGTCCTAGCTTTGCTATAAGAAAAAAAAGCAATCTCGACCAGCACCCCGAATTTCAATGGGTCGAGTAGGACCGTGTATAGGGAGCTATCGGCGTCCGGCTATACACGTGCCTTCACTGAGGACTAAACCAGTCCCATCAGAGTTGCCCACGCAACATCATTGAGTACTGCTTTACGCAGAGGCAACAAATTTATTATAGAGAGGAAAAAAATGAACAGACTCATACTAAAAATCTTGTACAACGAAAGTCCCTGACCCACACCAAGAATCATCCAGATGGCAACCTATCTGTGCAACACGTTTTTCGATCGAAACCACTGATATTAGTGATCGTAAAGCCTGGCATTATGTATATAGTCTGATATGACATGCCTCCGCAGCATGTGAGTGCGGATTTTTCGAACTGCCCGCACTGCCCGGCGCGGCGCGTTTGTCATGTGACAACTATACTATAGCCATGCAAGCAGTGCTGGTATTGGTACACACGGGCACTGCGTGTTGCGGTCGCCGCGATATGCACGTGCAAACTCCAGAATTGGGTACATTTACAAACATCAGTCGCGTTACAGGACTCGAGTCGGAGCAGGAGACTCGAGTCATTTTCGCTGAATCGAGTCTTCAAGTGGAATCGAGTCATGCTATGCTCGAGTCCGAGTCAAGTCAAGTCATTTAGGGTTCCAGACTCGAGTCAAGTCAAGTCAAGTCATTTTGACTGATGATCAAGACCAGTCAAGTCAAGTCAGTATGCGACTCTAGTCAGAGTCAATGACTTGTTACAACACTGGGTATATGTAAGGTCTGGCTTAGGTGCAAACTTGTGCTGTCGTTGGCAAAGCTTTGAATTGATTACAGTATATCTTTAAAAATTTTATTGCTTAGTGATATTCTTCCTATTTTTGCTGGGAGTAAGTCAAGAAGTGCTGTCTCCTCTTAGACAGGCCTGTCAGGCCTGGATTGGGCCTAATGGTCAAATTGTGATACTTGCGATCATCAGTTGAGTGTGTATTTAATGTCATTTACAGACAACGAAGATAAATGTCCAGGTTTATGTCCACTATTTTGTAAATACCTCAGAGCTTCCGGGGCTACGCCCTTTTTATTTCATTCGGTGCTACTCTGAACCCGGGGCCTTTCGACGGACCCCAAGACACCACACATTCAGGTAGATTGCGAACCTTTTTCAAAAGGAGTCCTAAAGGCAAAATCATGGATACGCGTCTGTGGCCGTAAGATCTTCCCGATTAAACATGTGGGCCAACAGCGAAAAAAAAATTAAGGACCCATGTACGTTTTTACCGTAGGACTTGTAAGAATGCCATCTACACTGTACAGTGCGTGTTTCAAAGACGTACGTAGATCCGTGTGGAATTGTATATAAACTGCAGAGGACAAGGTAAAGCTATGCGACGACGGATTAATTGGCATAAAAGTGATTTCAAAATCCTGCCTGTCTCGGGAAATTTAGAGCCGCGTCACGAGTCCGGACTGCACGAGACCGAGTCCATGCCTTCCGAGTCCGAGCCCTTAAAATCGTGACTCGACACCGGTCTCGAGAACTACAGCACAAGGATTTTTTTGAGAGTAACTCGAAAAATTTTCGGGATTTGAGAACCCAAGACATTGTTTTAGAGAGGATGCAGATTTGATAATGTCTGTGATATTGATACATAATGATGTTTCCAAAACGCTTAACAACAGAGGTGTACGAAATGTAACTATGTTTGTATCAGAGTTTAGGCAATAAGGTTTTAAAATTTGGCAAGGTTGAACTATTTGTGATTTTGTGGCTATGGATTTTTCCTGCAGTAGCAAACCCATGAACTTGGAATGCATTGGGTCTGTTGGGTGCAAATTTACTTATGAGACATTCCTTGATCTGCCAAGAAGATGATCGGGGTTGGCATAAACGCCAGCATTGTAGCACACATGTGCACTTCAGTAATCAGTTGTGTGCTTTTCCCATGAACAATGTACTTGTGAACTTGGGAGAAAATTCCAAGGTTAAACAGGCTCAACTTTTTAAAGGTAGTAAATTCCCAAGATATTAGGAAATACCTCATCAAGTAACAGACCTTTGATTTTGCCCAGTAGCTTAATCACTGCTTCCAAAATTCTGGTATAATCCAATTTTCTCTATAGAACTCTTCAATTTCCCCTGGATTCAAATTTGAAATTCTGATCCTGATGATCAATTCTGCACACCAAGTCCCTTGTACTAATTAACTGTGTCCATAGCCTGAGAAGCTGCTCCTCGACGGGTGGGGGCTGAAAGTTGTTTGGGACCGGGGTCTGGGGAAAGTGTCAAGGGTCTAATGGAGAGGTCGGAGTCCCTTTCCTTTGGAAAATTTTGAATATCTGAGGGTTCTTAGATGCAGTTTGGTCCACAACATTGCTATTGGTGCACAGCTGGTCAAGTAAAGTCGACTAAATTACAGCGTGAGCCAGGGCGTGGAACTGCCTCAAAAATGCCAGTTTTAAATCAAACTTTTTAGTATATAAAAAGTAAGCTGACGAGATACTGTACTGTTAAATGTCCGGACTTGGCCCGGGATTGGGTAGCCTGCGGAGCAGACTCGGTAGCAGCGAAAGTAGGATTTTCGTTTTTTGACTGATGAAGAAGGATTTTCTTTTGATTTATGGAACGCACGCACAATAGCCTGCTTACAGCAGGCTAGGGATTGGGGAACCTGGAATCGAAATTGCCACACTCGGAATAGGAGAATACTGAACTCGGAATTGGCCCGGAATGGTAGCCACTGGAATTGGAATTGGCCCGAAATCGAATTAGAGTAGAATACAGACCTATTACATAACTTCATTTCATAGGCTAATGACCGTTAATTTGGCAGCTGCCCGGTTCAATATTCCAGTCGAACCCAGTTGACCATCTCAACCGGGTGCAACTGGTGGTTGCAGTTGGTTTTACCCAAATTCCATACTAAACCAACTGTGTTGAACTGGGTTAAATAAGGGTCATGCGAAACACGCCGATTTTTTTCTTTTTTTTTCTTTTCGAGAATTGCGGTTCCTTATACATGGGTAACGTTTGGGACTTTGTTTCCAAGGACGATGGTGCATTTTATGACGTACATTAGTACTTTCAGTGAACCTTACTTTAGAGCTTCAAGTCACAACAGTGTTGCACGACGAAAGAAATTTTACGGTGCCAGACAAAATTTTCAATTGCATTAGTCAGTTTCCTCTGAAGGTGCGCGCGAAGCGCGCAGAGAAAAAATTTCAGAGCAATTTTATGTTTTTCGATATTAATATTTTCCATCATTAAACATTTCAAAATTTAATCATAATAGGCTATTGAAATTCTCTTATAATTTTCTGGCCTCGATTACTTTCGCTCATTTTTTTTATTATTTTTATTTTTTAAGCTCTGGAAAAAAGGGGGGCAAGTGCCCCCGCTTGCCCCCTTAATCTCGCCTATGGACCGGGCCATGCCAGCGACCTCAAGTTCCGACGGCATGTTGAGGGGGTGAGAAATGGATATGAAGGAGCTTAACTACTATCCCATGCCATTGTAGAGTACCGTATATTGAGCATTATATCACTTAATATGTCAAGAGCCGAGTTACGCACTGATACTGTTCTTTTGAGTTTGAATCGTAAAACTGTAAAGGGCGCGAAAATTTTGGGTAGGCTGACACAAAAAACATGTAATCATTAAGAACAAAAAGAAAAACAAAACCTGTAAGGGGTGTAGATTGTATCGGGGACAACATACATTGTGTCGAAACCACCTGGACTACCCGATGAAATAGCCAAACTTTGCTCCGTGAGTCGCAGTCCCCAACTGACCGCACCGCATGACACACACTAGAGAAAGGCGACTAGGCTTTGAGATATGGGATGAAATTTACGACCTCTACATAACTTGTGTACCCTGCCTACATGTTACTTGAATTGGAAAGGTTGACAGGACTTATGCTATCTAGCTATGTGGAATGGAACTACTGAAGAAACTGGCGTGATATTACAGCGCGCGTAGTGCGTCGAAAATTTTGGGTTCTGATTACAGAAATTGTCCTCTTTCTTTCACTTCTTTTCCTCATGTTTCCTTCATTTTGCCGACTGGTGCAGAATTTACCGACTCAATGCCAGAAAACACATGAACGATGAACTCCTTTAGTATACAATGATACTGAAAAGCCCTAGGCCTATGTAGCTTTTTTGCCGACAGAATATGTTTTAAGTTTCAAAAATTGTGTTGCTTACGGGCTTTGAAAATATTGTAATAAATGTTTTCCATATGCGTAGGAGGCGGGGGGCTGCACCCCCCCCCCACCAAATATTTTTGTAAAAATTCGGGCATTATGCTGAGAATTTTTCGGCACCTACTGAAAGAAAAATAATGCAATGATGTAGCTAAAGGTAATCAATAGTTAAAAAACTTCCTCGGTAATTAAAATTAAGTTCTGATTTGAATTACAGCAGCGCCTACATATTCGGTATATTAATTCAACAGTGTGTTTTTGAATGACTAAACTTATATTATGATTATCAGTGGTGTATTTAGGGGGGGGGGGGAGCATTGGGCCATGCCTCCCTCAATGATGCCCGTTTTTTTTCTTTGTAGTACCTAAATATATAATTTTTTAACACAAATTTTACTTCAAAGGTAGCATATGTGGCACCAGATTGCATGTAAGGACACCTAATTTTTCAACTTATATTAGGATTATCAGTAGTGTATTTAGGGGTCATTGGCGGCACGCCTCCCTCATTGATGCCGATTTTTTTTCTTTTTAGGACCTAAATACGTATCTTTTTTAACCGGAATTTTGCTTCAAAGGTAGTATATTTGGCACCAAATTGCATGTAAGGACACCTAACTTTTCAAAAATTTTCAAAGGAGACAGTCCCTTCCCTTAGACCTCTCCCCCAGACCGGATATCACACAACACAATGAATGCTCCCCACCCCCATGAGAAAAATACCAAAAAATATTATCAATATGGAAAGGGGGAGAATTAAACATGGTAAATTACCGTATTGTATGTAATTGGCAAGCGGTGTGATAAACGACGCATGCCTGTATGATATATACCTTAAATGTTGAAACGCACGTGGAGCAGGCACGTAGCCACGGGGGGGGGGACAGGGGGGCACGTGCACCCAAAAAAATTTTCAATAAAAGGTCTGAGGAGGAAAAATTTATTAAGAGACCAGCCTTTTTGGAATACAAATATAAGAAGAAAATATGGAAAATCTCGCACCATTTTGCATCTAGAGTTCTTAAAATAGGCAAAAATTTTCAAAGGGGAGGGGCTTCCCCTCCCCTTAGACCCCTCCCCCAGGCCGGCGAAACTCCAACATCGATGTGCCCCCCAAATTGGTTAGTCTGGCTACGGGCCTGACGTGGAGCACGCGGACTTGGGAGGGGGGCAAATTTTTCGGGCAAGTCTTTACAGCCCCCCCCCAGCTTGGGCTCCTACGCCTATGACGTTGTCTTCCGTCTGCACCAAGCCCTTTCTCTTGCCCTGCTTTGTCCCTCCCTCCTCTGTTCTTAAATTTCTCTTTCGCTCGGTCTTTCTCTCTCCCTCTTCTCTCTCCTCTTTCTCTCTTTTCCTCTTTCTTCTTTCCTCTAACTTTCCTCGTTTGCACTTCCCTCTTTCCTTCATTCTGCAGACTAGTGCAGGATTTTGCCGACTGTGTGGATCATGGATGTGTCACACCCCACACCCCTCTAGCGTCGTCCCTGGTTTTAAAATTTTCTTCAATAAATCTCAAATTTTTCGGCAGGTCGAAACATCATTTTGCGGTTGCCACCTTTCTGACTTCATCGGGCCACGGTACAAAGCATACTGAGGAAAGAAGATTTTTTTTATTGCTGTTGTACCTCATGCATATAAACAATAAACCGCGCGAACCACACGTTGTTGACATACTATTGGTAAACTAAGCCTAGCGAAGCTGATCAAGAAAATTCCAGGAATCTGATGATAAACGTTGGGCGCCTTGTTGAAAATGTCGTATCAAGAAACACCGTGAGACTGGAATAACTTCTAAATTCGTTTGATATATTTCTGTTCACTTTTCGTTCTATTTCACTCCCATTTTAATTCACATAAGGGTCCTTCACTTTGCCTTTCAGAACCTTTTAGAATAACGTTAGTTATTTACCTTGAAATCGCACGTTTTGTGTAACGTGCTATGTTATATAGTACCAACATTAGGTTAGAGTTGACTAAAGTTAAGCAAGGCAAGCCTAACTTACATCCAGTCTGGAAAGTTTGTATCTGCTACTCCGAATTTTTACGCCACGCCAAATTGTTGTGCTGTGTGTGTGTGTTTTAAGTACAGTGTGCTTGTAAAAGACAAGAAAATCACGCCATCAGATTGGTGTAGCCTATAAGGTCTTTACTGCACGCAGAAGATCTTCAGCGTAACATACGTTTTCCAGACGGGACTAACATCCCTAAATTGTTGGATTATTGGTAGCAGTACAGAGGAAATATTTTTGCAACTATCAGAAGACTAAGCTCAAGGACTAAGTTTGAAGTTTGAAGTTCTTTATTTCCATGATAGCATGACAACATATACAATATTACATA
The DNA here is from genome assembly GCA_029531755.1 of Holothuria leucospilota. NCBI lineage: Eukaryota > Metazoa > Echinodermata > Holothuroidea > Aspidochirotida > Holothuriidae > Holothuria > Holothuria leucospilota. The sequence goes on from CM055965.1 coordinate 10,761,492, forward strand.
ACAAGATTTTCATAAACAATGTGGAGGAGACCCGACAGAAGCGAGGCTTTTCGAGGTCGGGCCACCTTACACAATTAGAACACCCAAAATATAACAGATTACATCACTAGGTGTACTCCACTAAGTACTTATTTACTGGCCAAACTAAAACTCCATCATACACAGCCAGTCCTCAATCAGGCCCACCATGCTCCATTAGCACTTTGCTCTTCTGTGTACTTGTATATGGAGGATAGTCTAACGGAGTGTAGTATACTAGGTACTGATTGAGAGCTAACTCCTTCACAGCTGTTGTATAAAGTATACAAACCATTTGCCTACCACGGCTCTGAAATCAGTGATATCAGGAATTTCTTATGGTGTAAATTTAGTTTTTTCTTTGGGAACTTGGTCTCGGGTACAACTATGTACAGAATACCCGGCCCAACTTACGATACTCACTACTGTACTCATGTGGATACAAAGTTGTGGTACAGGGCTTCAACTTAATATTGGCTACCAAGTCGAGCAGTGAATTCAACTAAGACTGTGCATCCAACATAAAGGGATTTGACAGTGACAAAAATCTATGACTTCAAAAAGTGCAGAAAATTTTTCTCTTCTAATTCTAGAAGGTGAAAACTGCATCTCAGTAGTTTGTAGTATTTGGAAGATACTAAGTTTCAAATAAGTGCAATGTTTTTCTCAAGATAAAGTGCATTATGGGAAATCTGTGATGTCATCGCAGCACATTAATTTGACATTTAAGCATTGAATTTCTTTATGATATTGACGCTGTTGAAGGGAATATTTAGCAACTTTGTTTGTTATGCCATACATACAGTGTATGGTTTAGATTTATGCTAAACCTACATGGAAAGATATTCAAACATTCCAACAGTATCAAATTTCAAGGACAACAGGACATTCAATTATAAAGGAAAACAAAAGAAATCTGAGGCAGTGTGCCCACTTTACATAACATTCTGTGACCTTGATGAGGACTGGAGGTATTTTTTGACAGAAATAAGTAGTCTTTACTATTAGATATCTCGAGTTAGGAAAACAGTATTGCTAGGTGATGTAGAGGGTATGAACTGAAATTTTTTTCTTTCACATGGGACCCTTTTGAAAAGCCGCTGGAAAATGCCTTTAAGTGGATATCTAGTAACTGGATTCCTAGTCATAGTCCCATTGACTTCAGTGGCCACTATGAATCCAGTTAGGCCTACAAATGAATATCTAATCCAGCAGTGACTTCGACTACAACTATGAATCCTGCTCAAAATGGGTCTACTCACGGAGACTATGACAACTTCAGTGGCAACTAGGAATCCAGAGTTTGAGTTTGGCTTCCATTCGACTAACTGAAGTTCTAATAAAAGAGAGCATGGTGGCCTACTAGTTAAGATGTTGGACTTGTCATCCAAGGATTGCTGGTTTGACTCCCGCCTGGGTCATTATGTTGTGTCCTTGGGCAAGATGCTTTACCTCAATTGCACAGGTCTATGTCACCCAAGCAGATCTTTTCTCCATCTGATACTATAATTTAATATGAGTTCAATTAAGATGAAAGGTGGAGAGTTGGCATGGAGCATTTGTCTTGGGTTAATCCTAAAGCAACAGGTGTTACTCTTCAGCACAGACAAAAATGCTTGTTCTACCAAGGGGGCTCCAAACATGGTGAATTTAAAGGGATTTTGGCATTCTGAAATGGGTCTTGTCCAGATCAGGTTTTGTTTCCTTCAGGTAACTTGAACCATCTATCAGGCTGTGATGCAAGGGGTTCTTTACCCATCCCAGCCTTTAAGAAAGTAACTAAGGAATTTAGGTGCATTCTTGTCCACCAGTTGGGAGACATCAAATAGTGGTCCCAGGAGTAGGCTAGGAAATAATTTGCTTTGTATTATCCCTGACTAGCCAAAAGGAAGTTAATTTGACTGGTTTTTATCTAGTATCAACTTGGCATAAGGTCTTGATGAGCTGTTTAACGTGATCTGGGTGTCATCATTCTAAATAATTTAAATGTAGGCCATTTGAATTTTAGAGAGAAATAAAGAACAAAATTATCCAGATTAGGGCAGGCGGTTTTTGCCAAAGGCGGTTTTCACTGGTGGTTTTTTACCAGTAAAAACTGTTCTGGTAAAAACAGGTTGTTGCCAAAAAGTGGAAAAAATGTTAAAATCCTATCCTGCATTACATAAAATGTTGTTAACAAGTACAGTACTTTTTATCCTTTTTAGTTGCGGTGCCTGCCACGCAGGCAGCCGCAACTAATGCAGTCGACAGGGAAATACAAATTTGGGCTGGTCACATGATCTCCTCCTAGAAGGACGGTGGTATCGAAATACATCATCGTCCAAGTTGTAGGGATGGTTGTTCCCTTGCAGTGCGGTAATTTTGGTGACCATATGACTTTTGCAAGAGGGTGTAATCGGGATTTTTCTTCATTTAAATGCGAGTGCGGTATCTATTTTTAGCAACAATCTTGGGTATATACTACACTCGCTATATACGGTATGGTGAAGAGTCTGTTACTAATTTTACACAGCGCCATTGAACTTATGATTGTGTTAACCTGAGCTTATCTAGATTAGTGCATAACTTTCATTTTGCTCGTAAGGACGCGTACGTGAGGATTAGGAATGTACAGTATTGTTTCAAATGCACATGGAGTTGCTATTTGACTAACGTCAGAGTTGGGCAATATGCTTCTATGCATTGGTGAGTATTGATTTTTTATACACGTAGAAGTCTGTTAATGTTACTTGGTTTATAGTGAAAACTGTGATTGACATTGACGGAGACGAAATTTTCCAAAATATCATCCAGTAATTAGTGTTGCCTGATATTCCTAGAGTTATCAGTTTCGATCCATACTCATTTTTGGAGCAACACAAAGCGACCATGATCTCTAAAGGCAGTATTCAAAAGTTTGAGTGAAAACAACCTGACTAGGCTATATCAACAAGGATAAGTGTTATTTTAACAAACATAATCTGAAATACTACGGCTACGTATTTTCACATCAAGGATTCACCATCATAAAATTACATCTCTCCTCTCTGGCCAAAAGCCAATGGTGAAACTGAAAGATTCATGAAAACCCTGGAAAAACTGAGCCATTCGCACTGCAATTATTGAAGGAAAACCCTGGAAAGAAGAGCTATATTCCTTCCTAAGGAATTACAGGGCAACTCAATAGTACCACAAACAAATCTCCCGCAGAGCTTCTGTTTGGCCGTGCCATTAGGACCAAAGTACAGTTTGATCGACAGTCCCCAACTGCATGACTAGTCCCTGCAAGCGACAGATGCTAATGCAAAACAAAAAATGGAAGTCAAATTCTGACAGTAAGATGCACGCAAAACCAGCTCAAATAAAAGTTGGTGACAGGGTATTACTTTGTGAAAAGAAACGCAACAAGTTTTCCTACCCCTTCAATTGCAACCCTTACACTGTAGTTGAAGTAAAAGGGTCTATGGGACCTCTGCAAAAAGAGAACAAATTGTGAAAAGAAACTCGTCATTTTTCAAACCAGTAAATATTGGTACAGACGCCCCAATAGACGACGATGATAGACGACGATGACAATTTCCCTACGACTCCCGACTCGCAACAACCGCCAGTCACCGACCAAGTCCCAACGGGACCTACCAACCCAGACACCTCATCCGCAACCTTAACGTCGAGTATACCCAGACGAAACAGAAGACGGTCACAGTATTACAGTCATCATAATTCAAACTCTTACAATATCATCACCCACTGTATATATATGCATGTTACCATTACTCTTCGATACGTTTCGATACGTTCATTTCCCATTACTTCCTTCATGTATGAATTACCTAAATTCAGTTATATTATCTTCAATCATTTTGCTTTCGTGTATACCCTCGTTCAAATAACTTAGAATCATCTTATCTGTACAAAATTCTTCTCCAAAAATTTTGATCGAAATCCCTTGGCCTACTGTCAACCTTAAGGTCAACCCTTGAAGTATTATAAAACAAAATACCACATAGGTTCATTGATGAATGATTGACTTGATCTTTGATCTGAAACGCGTTAAGCTACACCTGTTGTATATATCTCTAGTTTCAATTCCATTGCCAGGAAAAAGTGACGAAAATATTCGAAAACTGAATGTGACTCTTCCTGATAGTTTATGAACAACTTTGAAAATATACTACTAGTAGAACGCTGCCTTTATTGACTAAAACAAAATTGGCAAGAACAGGTGGAAGATGGTCATATTCAAAACCCAAGCTATAACCCACCACAGTTAACGACACAGCACTGCAACTAGTCTAGACATGTGTCTTGTTTGTTCAAAGTCTTAGGTTAAAAGTCACTTTGTTACATCAAGATTAATCATTTTAGGCAACAAAATTTACCATGTTAGAGTCTGAATGTGATTTTAGTGATTTTGGCCACTTTTAGCCAGAATTACTCTGTTTTTGTGTCAATTGTACAGTACATACACAATGAGGTATATTTACAGGAAGGAAACTGAAGGAATAATTAAAGGATTTAGTTTCAGTTTGATGAGAGGCATTCCGAAAATTCTGGCAAGTTGCTTATGCTAATCCCAAATTTGGGTATACCCTTTTAAGGGGAACCTGCAGGTGTGTAGGTCCTACAATAACTCAGTGTCCTACATTGACCTCCAGTAGGATTATGTTTTGTTTATAATTGAACCATTCATATTCCTTCAACATTTCCACTTTCTTGGAATATAAAGTGCTGACTATACTTAGTTTCTTTCATTAAAACATTACTATTTGTGGTTTATCAAGTTTTTCAAAGGAAGATAACATAGTCAAAAAATAGTTCCCTAAGTTTTTTGGTCATTTTTGGTTTCGATGGTAAGAGAAACCTATGCATTCATGATGGCGTGTGTGTGTATGTGTGTGTGTATGCATGTATGTGTGTTTGTGACACTTTGCTCGTTAACACGATATCTCAAGAACGAAAACTGCAACAGTTCTCAAACGTGGTACATAGATGCCCCATATTGAGAGGAAGAACCCTATTGTTTTTGGTGGGGGTCAAAGGTCACCTGGGGTCACCAGGGGTCAAACTCTGAAAACCTTGTTAACACAATATCTCGCGGTAGGAAGCTTGGATGAATTTCATACTTTGTGTGTAGATGCATTATGGTAAGAGGAAGAAACCTATCATTTTTGATGGAGGTCAAAGGTCATCTGGGGTCAACGGGGGTCAAACCATGAAAACCTTGTTAACACGATATCTCAAGAAGGGAAACTCTGACAGTTCTCAAACTTGGTACATAGATGCCCCATATTGAGAGGAAGAACCCTATTGTTTTTTGTGGGGGTCAAAGGTCACCTGGGATCACCTGGGGTCAAACCCTGAAAACCTTGTTTTACACAATATCTTGAGGTAGGAAGCTTGGATAGATTTCATACTTAGCATGTAGATGCATTATGGTAAAGAGGAAGAATCCTATCATTTTTGAAGGAGGTCAAAGGTCATCTAGGGTCACCAGGGGGCAAATTCTGAAAACCTTGTTAACACGATATCTCAGGTTAGGAAGCTTGGATAAATTTCATACTTAGTATGTAGATGCGTTATGGTGAGAAGATGAACCCTGTTGTTTTTGTTGGAGGTGAAAGGTCATCTGGGGTCACCAGAGGTCAAAATGCAAATTTCCCAAGAATTCCCAAGATTAAGTAGGAACATAAAACTGTATTTTTCCAACATGTTAAGATAGCATATGATCAGTGACTGAAAGGTATGGGACATCATGGCATTATTTGGAATAGAACATAAACCATCGAAACCTCAATGCATTTTTGCATTCTGGTTAATTTCTTACTTATTTCTCAGTAGACTTGAAATATTCAGAGAAGCTCCATTAATGAAACTCGTTTACTTCAAGTTGCTACTTAGTCAGCAATTATGACATTGTAATTTGCTTCTCAGCTGTGTCAAACTGAAGTTTCTGACATGATAAAGGAAGTTGCTTGTCCACTTTATTCTCCTGCTTTTTCTTACGTGTAACAGATATGCCCTGCCAACTCGGTGATTGAACTTTCATATTTAGAACTTTCATAAAAACACAATTTCATTAATCCTTATTTAGTAAATCTTTGATTGATATTCTAGTCATTTTGCAAACCACCTTTTAAAGACCCTCTAAGCTCACCCCAGACAGTAACAATTCTTGCAACTAACCTAACTTCTAGCCCCATCGCCAATTTGAACACAAACAACTGTCTAGTAGTAGAATACTTCCAAGACAGAGCTAAAGTAACCTGCACTGAGTTTGAATTGCTCGAGGCCATATTGAAAAACAAATTGTGTGTGACTGTGAGCCTAATTAGGAACACAACTGACTGTCCAGGCCAGTGGTGCTAATCAAGCATAGCACAGTCACCAACTGATTCAGAACGATGGGGATATGTCTAAATATATTTGGGGGGATGACATAGCTCCTTTAATGTTCAGGCTACTCCTGTTCAATGGCATGTAGTTGTGTTGTTTGTAGTTACACTTAACATGTTAGGGCTTATGCAGTATTGTTGCAAGAACCATATATTTCGCTCTTTATTCTGTGTTTGGCAAGTTTTAGTGCTCACTTTTTAGGCAAAATGGAAAGTTTAATGAATCAGAATAATTTGATCTCAACTAGTTTATTCATCATGTGCAATGGGTTACAACACAACAACTGCACTCTCTCAAGTGCCAGAAGTGGGTTTTTTTTTCATTTTCTCCCAATTTTTACTGACCGTTACCAGTTTCCACTGTACTGCTGTCCTGGTAAAAGTAGGTTTTTCCGGTATATACTTCATGTAAGCCAACCTCAAACTGAAGTGAATAGACACCTACTAATCCTGTTCACTTCAGGCTATTCAGCCTTTTCATTTCCCTTCAGTTGCCTATTCACCTCAGTTTGAGGTAGCCTTACATGAAGTATCTCCCTTTTTTCCGGCAAAAATCCAACCCTGATCCAGATATACACTTAAGAGTGTAGACCTTTTCCTTAAAAATGTAAGAGAAATGCATATCCTTTGTTGCCCAGTGACTTAGAGACATACCCTGTTTGTACCCAACACAGCCACATACTGTAACATTCTTGAAACCACTTTTTAGGATATAACAGAAACAATGGTGATATGGAAATAATAGCAATCATTGCTATGGAAATAATACCAATTGTAAAAAAGATTAATTAGTGATGTCAAATATAAAGTACAGATTGAGAGGTTAAAATCTTTAAACCATACAGTGTAATGTTGGTTTTTACTTAACAGTAGCCATGTTTGTTCAACCAGTCACAAAGCTTTTGGTTAAATATATAGAAAGTTACTGTTATTATTAAGTTTAAGTTTAATGTTTGAGTGTAAGGAAGCCAATTGGCTCATCGAGGACCCTATACCAGAGTGAGGATGGATGAACACCTGCGAGATTCACCTTCTCTTTCTGACTAGTGCTCAGAGGTTATCTGGGCACTTCTAGTATGCAAGTCAGTACACTTAACCACCAAGCCAAGTCCTACCACAAGAAACCAGTGTGGGGTATCTTGCAGCTAAATCCTTTTGTCTTTTCTCCAAAGATATACGTATGAGCAGTTGGGGGAGATGGCATCATTCGTAAGACAGAAGGCTAATAATTGTCAACCAACAGTGGGTATCATAGCAGGATCTGGTCAAGCAACTTTGTGTGACTTACTGGAAGATGCACTCGTCATCCCATACACAGACATCAAAGGGTTCCCACAAAGCACAGGTGCAGTATTCATTGACTATAGCAATGAGTTCTTTCTTTTTTTCCTGTTTTTTTTTTTGCATTTTACTGGTTTTATACAAATTGTATAGCAGTTATTATACTGTGCGTCATCTTAGGAAGGGAAGGTGCTAGCTAGGCCAGTCGGCACTGGTTGGAAGCATCTGGTGCATACATTGCCCCTCCAGTGCTTGGGCAGAATTACCAGTTGGCTGATTGGCACATAATTTATTATAAAACTCAGAGGAGGCTTCCATCTGGGCCCTTGGATCCCTGTTGTTAGACATTCCACTTTCAACATTCTGTTTGGCTACTAAATGAGCTGGCACTGAACATGGCTTACAGAAGTAAAACTCTGACTAGGGTTGTCAAAGATTTCATGATTTGAACTGAAATCAACTTCATTTGTTTTACAAAGTTTGAACACTAAATTATCCTCTGTGTCATAATATATGTTAATACATGGTACATGTTTTTGACTGGCTTGCCAGCTAATGTGATTTCATTGTGTTTGTTCTGATTTATAGTTTTTGGCTACAAAATATGAGAACAGTATAATTTCTGCATATTTTGGGAAAAGAAAAAGTGGGAGTAAAAATTCCTCCAAATCATGTTCATACTGTATGTCGGACATCTATCAGTTCTGTTTTGTTGTTTCCATACAAACAAGTTTCCTCCTAGTGGAAGTCTCTATGCATGTGGTCAAACTGCCCCCTTTCCCCTTCTATGTACAGAGTCAATGTGAAAAAAGTGGAAGACAAGGGAAAGATAACTTTGCATGATAATAATAAAGTGATCTTTGCTGCACACATGCACTGTGTACAGTATGTACTATACAGGCAATCTAGTAATGCACTGCGCTGAATATGAATTGTACTTGGTCTTGTCATCAAGTTCACTCTTTGGTTTTGTGGAAGGTCTGAAGGCAGGTACAGTATCATAGATAGGCCTTTCCCACATTTTTCTTTCTTCTGGAGAAGGTTTAGACCCAGTTTGCCAATGTCTGGAACTTTCTTATTACACCGTATGACATATGTATTTAGCTTGATACCCTAAACTGCCTTATGTAGCAATACATGTTTGTAGCCTACTGTAGGTGTTGTGTGTAAATACTACCCATAATGATACTGTATAACAGCCAAGTCATAAAAAGAAGACCCCTAGGGAACATCTTTACACTAATGCTCGCAAACACATGGGGGGGGGGGTATCATTATTTGTAGCATGCCTTCTGCCTATTTTAAAAGAATAGATTGTGGGATGCCAAGGTGATTTGGAGCTTTAATATCTTGTTTTGGGAAGTGACTCTGTTTTTGGTTACGATGCTGCAGACAGGCAGCATTGTAACCATTGCAATCAACTTGGCATGTATGTGTGTATGTGTGTGTGTGTGCTGTGTGTGTCCAGACAAAGTTTGCGTAGAAGCAAATGCCTAGTAGGAAAGGTCTGCTGTGCTTGATATTTGGCAGGTATGTAGACCTAGGTGTGAAGTTGTGCTCTATTGCTTTTAGTGCCAATATCATGGATAGTAATGAGTGGGCGGGGCTAAACATAAAAATTTTAAAATGGGCGATATCTGTTTTTCAGGATGTCTGATAAAGTTCGTATTTGGTATAAGTAATCTAATAGGCAGAGGTAATAATTTTTTGAGAACAGTACATCACTTTTATTAAAATTCATGAGTGGGCAGGGTTTCTAACTTTAAAAATGGCTGAAAATGCTTGTGTACAAGCAAACCCCTTGTAGGAAATTTCTGCTATGTATGGAACTTTGCAGATATGTTTATCTGAGTGTGAAGTTGTGTGCTATTGTTTTGGCACCAATATCATGTATAGTAATGAGTGGCCGGGGCTTAATTTAAAAATCTTAGAATGGCAGTATCTTTCTATAGTATCTTTCTATAAGAATGGCTAATTAGCCCCACTTTGGTGTGGGTAATCTAACAGGCAGAGGTCATAGTTTTTCTGGAACAAAATATCACCTTCATTAATATTCATTAGTGGGCAGGGTAAATTGTCAAAATGGCTGAAAGTGTCAAGTGTACAAGCAAACACATAGTAGGAAAAGTCTACTGAGATTGAAATTTGACAGGAATGATGACAGGGGTGTAAAGCTGTGCCCTATAGCTTTTGGCATGGATTCATGCATAGTACTAAGTGGGCGGGCCTAAGCCTAAAAATTGTAAAATGGCAATATCTTTCAATCAGGATGGCTGATTATCTCCATATTTGGGTGTGGGTAATCTAGCTCTACACAGACATAATAGTTTTTTGGAAAAAATACCTCCTTCAGTAATATTCATGAATGGGCGGGGTTAATTTTGAAAATGGCTGAAAATACTTGTGTACAAGCGAACCAATAGTCCAAAAGCATGGCTGTACATAATACTCGGTGGGTACATTGACCAGGGTGGCTACTGTTAAATGGAAATTCTTTGTTGTGTCTGGAACATGTGAGGTCAAACAAAGTCTGGTAAGGGTCATTTGGGGACACAGTTTGAAAATATTGCAGAAGGCTTCTCTTTCCACAAGCAGGGGACTGCTGTTGAAGTTCACTCGTATAAGCTTTGAACAGAGTTCCTTGTGTGATGCACAAGAATTTCTATTTAGGTATACCAACATTGTCTCTTTAGTAAACTTTGAGAAAACATGAGGACAACAGTAGATACTGTAATTGAGTGAGATTGCTATTTGGCAAACAGCAGTGTGCCACTGTCTGGATAAGGACACATGAGCGTATATGAATTGGAAATTGGAAGTGATCAATTAAAGACAATAGGCAGTTGCCCCAAAATTTTCTTTGAAAAATCAGCAAACTCTTGCAAATCTCCTCTTATTGCATTACAAGCACCTCTGAAGATGTTTTGAACATAACTATTACAAACAATAGGTAAAGCAAGGAGAAATTCTCCTTGAATTTCACAATTCACTGACAAAAATATTGTTACATGATCAGAATAGGCCATTCATGAACTTTAGTTACAGGGCATGCTCACTCTGATCGGGGTGACTGCCTACTGCCTTTAAATGCTACCACAGGTTAATAGTTTTAAAAAGGAACTAAGTTACTGACCATAGGATCAAATAACCTTGAGTGTGCATGAATGGTAATTGCTTAATTGAACAAAACAAATTGTAACTGTATATTGTCTGTGTGAAGATCCCAGGTAATCTTGTGTGGTCAAAACTGCCCCTTGACCCAATATACAGAGGGCTAGCCTTTTGTATTTCTTCAGAGCAGTGTATTTATGCTTGAGTGTGTTTGTTTACACAAGATGTTCAAACCCTCAGTTCAAATGGCTCTTTGGGCTTGAAAATTTCATGTATGTAACTATGATGAAAGTACCATGACCAATTGCATGAATAGTAAAATAACATGAGTTTGTGTCATCATAACCATTGTGGAGTTGTCTCGTGTTTTGCGTATTTTCACTGGTGGTAAAAATTTTATTGGATGAAACTTAAGTTTGTTAAATATTTTTGCTATCTGTATGCTATCAAAGGGATGTATAAAGTTGTCAGGGTGGTAGCTAGACCAATTTCAGTGGTGGGCTCCAAGGAAAGAGTCCAACCAGAGTGTACCTAGTGTAACATGTAATTGTTGAAAAGAGTGGGGTATATTCTTGATTTATTGGTCATTTAGTGGGATACTATGTCAAAAAAAAGTGGAAAATTCCACAAAAAATTTGATTTTCCTTCCAACATTTTCCAAAAGCAGTTGCAACCATCATGTTGACTACAGTAGAAAGTCAAGTTAGCACTAGGCAGTGGCAGGCTTAAATGTTAGTCCTGGGCACTGAAGAACATTCCCAGGCAGCATGGTCCAGCCTTGTCCACACTAGCAACAACCCTGATTGTAGCGATTTATTTAACTAAAGAACAATGTTGTTATAAAAAATGTCTGGAGAAATTAGATTTGGGTCACTCAAAGCCACAAAATTCAGGACCTTGGGATGGCACTGGCCTCTGGACCCCACCAGTGGACCTTTAAAACCAGGACCCTGGACCCCACCTCTAGAGGCAGTTATATCATTCACTTTCAATGTTAAAAAGCCTGTTGCAGTGTTAATACTATGGAGTATGTACTGCCTTTTAATACTCTATATTGGGAATGGAAAACAACTTTTGTAAAAGTTCTGGAGTGAATTATATACTGTGCATATTATGTTCATTTTTCAAATGCTTCAGTTGCTGGCCACTCAGGGCACTTTGTTATTGGCAAGATTGGAGACAAGAAGGTTCTTGTGATGTCTGGACGACTGCATGCTTATGAAGGATACCCTGCTTGGAAGGTATTGGTATTGGTTTTTTTAATTTGTATTCTATCTTTTATTTGTTATTTGAAATTAGAAAGTCAGGAACATGTTGAGGGGCAAGACTGGCAACTCAAGTAAGCTAGCATCCCAATAAATAAAGTACTTAATTTTCTTGCCTGTAAACTGTTATAGTTTTGCATCATGGGAATGCTCTTAGTAGTTGGCTTGGTGGTATCACTGCCTTGTAATCTAAAAATCCAGGATGAAAGTATAGTGGAACCACATTGAAATTTTCTAATGACTCAAACATTTTGTTTGACATGACTTTTTTTCATTGGTGCTGAGAGTGTGTCACATTGGTGAAATAAAATGTGCTGCTCATTGTCAGACATAAAAAGTTGTTAGATTCAGGAAGTGGTCCACCATAGGTCTTTGCTCTTGTCCACTATTGCACAGTGGCATCGAACAAGTGTCCTCCACCCCTGGCAGCTTTGGAGAAATTGGCTAAAGAGTGGAATACCTGCTTGTACTGCATATTTAGGAAATCAAATAATGGTCTTATGAGTAAGATTGAGAGTGATAAGCTTACCTTTGCCTTTTCGCCCTCTAAATTCTTTCAAAAGAAACGAGATGAATCTCACTGCTGTTCACCCACACTCAACCTGGGATGTTGTCCCTGTATGATGAACTCAAGTGGCCTTCAGACCATGAAGTTGTTAAATTAAATACTACCATTCTGAATCATGTACTAAAGCAAACTCATATTGCAATGCTCACAATCAACAGGTAACTGCTCCTATTAGGGTGATGCATCTTCTTGGGATTAAGACTCTTGTCGTAACCAATGCTGCGGGATCATTGACACAGGCTCATAACATCGGAGACATTATTATTATTAAAGATCATATCTATCTTCCAGGACTTTGTGGTAATAATCCTCTTGTCGGACCTAGTGAAGAAAGGTTTGTTATTACTTGGAAAAATTGTGGGAATTTGATCAGTTCGATATTGATGTTAAGTCTTCTGAAATCTTTTTACTCTAGCTCTGTTTATATTTAAGTTGTAATGGCTAGGACAGTTTAAAATTATTGAACTTACTTCATCATTGAGGAATAAATGCCATCACCTATAATTTAAATTTGTATGCCCCATTATTGTTATTTGTGTATAGCTCTGTTACCTCCAGTGGCAATTTTATTGTCACTGTATCATAAAATTATTGCAAAGTTACTCTTTGATTTATCATGAAAGACACTTTTAAGTGAAACAAATAAATATGAAAGTATCTGCTTTATTTTAAAATTAGGGAAGGGGGAGGGGGGGGGGGGAGACTGCTTAACAACAGCAACTAAAAATAAGACTAATTTGTTATTGTTTTATTCATAGGTTTGGTCCAAGGTTTGTTGATGTGAGTAGAGTTTACACAAATTCTCTACGTGCCCTTGCAAAAGAGGTTTCCAAGGAACTGGGAATTGAGAATTTGGTTAAAGAAGGTGTGTACTGCATGGTTACAGGACCAATGTATGAAACGCCAGGAGAAGTGCGATTACTAAGAATGGTCGGAGGAGATGTAGTGGGTAAGTGTGATTTATAGCTTTAGTTTTAAATATATTTTCTATGTGGGAAGTTGGATCAGTCTTCAATTAAAAAAATTAAATAAGTGTTGCATGGTAGGAGTGAATAGCTATGCAAGAATTGTGGACAAAGATGCAATCTGTTGTCAAAAGAGTATGAAGACATTTCATAGGCTGTGTAGTTTGAACATAGGCTGTATGATGTTATTAGGTGTCACTTTTGCTTTTAATAGAGTAGTCATGACAAGCTGGATTAGCAGCAATAAGAAATCAGATAATGAGGTTCTAAAGGTACTAGCTTAGTCTCATAAAAAGCAACAAACCTTACCCCAGACAGTAAAAATTATCCCTGCTAAGTTACTTTACCTTCGCCTCCAATTAAAAAGAAAACCTCCTGTTTAGTGCACCTCCAAGACAAAGCCTTAGTGGCTTGTGCTAAATTTAACTTACTCAAGGCCATATCCACATACCACTGTGTGGGAACTGTCTACTATTCTAAGTGATCTATACAAGTTGTCATTGACCGGTCAGAGTGATGCTAATGTGTAAATTTATGTCAATCAAAGTAAAATCACCAATAGTTAATATAGATATGGGGATATTCCTAAATATGTTTGGGGGGATGCAACACCCCCATGTAAGCACTAAAATCAGCTGTTACCTTCAGACCTGATGTATGGTCACTTTTGAATAATGTGTGTATGTCCATTGTTGTTGCTGACAAGTGAAGAATGTGTTGTAATTAATGGCAACATGTTTAAAGGTTCAACTTTTTCAACAATGCTAACTGGTTATGGTGGCAAGTTTACAATAGATCAATGTTTTTTTTACTTCGCCTGTGATGAAGTATCAACTCATTGGTCACCTAGAAGTTACAGGATGAGGACCATAATTTAGTATGGTTTCTAGGGCTCAACCGATGTGGTTTTTAGCTGCCGATCCGATGTCCGATACATGTTTTTATCACAACATCGGCCGATATCTGATCCGATCCGATATTTTCGCTATCAGTGCTTTTAAATTGTTTCACAGCGCGATCAAACATTCCTTATTCCTCATGAGCCATGCCTGTGCATGCACATCGGCTTTATAAATGAATTTCCATTTGAAAAAACGGAAATTTAGTATTTTTTCCCCTCCATGTTTTGCTTTGACACCTTTCATTCACAAAACAATGTTTATATGATAATTCAATGACCAAATAAAGCTTCGAAAATAAGCAATTGGCTTACTATCGGTGACTCTTCATTCATAGCACATAATTTGGTGGTTGAACTGACTTTCTCCTACTCACAACAAAATGCAATACCTTTGTTATCCTGTTCGTAGCAGTAACCCAAATCTGCTTGTAAACTGTACACAATAGGAATTAACAAATTGATTCACACTTTCTCTGTTCCTAGCCCAAGTTGCTCACACTAATGATTGTTAAAACAGAAAAAAGCCTGTGATATTTCAGTGCATGTACTTGCCCATTTCGTACCATCCTACCATGCTTTACCTACACATAAACAGATTGTGTAGGCTTACATGTGTAAATTTGTTTTGAGTGTTTCATATAGCAGTATGTAATGCATGCATGCATGCATGTACTATATATCCGTACGTATATATTTGTTCCATGCATGCTAGCTAGAGAGCTTGCTGTGTGCAAAGTTATGCAGCTACTACGAGTTTTGGGTATCGGGGTGATGTTGAAGACATGGTTTATTACGAAAGCCATAAAAGTACATGGCACACTTAATTTCACACAAATGAACACCGATGTCTTACATAAGAAGCATCCGCCGTAACTACTGCAAACTATGATGTAACAACTGCAACTGGAAATTTAGTTGTACAAGCAGCGATCGAAAAACACCGTTATTTCCTGGACCACGACCCATGTCCTTGCTATGTACCACAACATCATTACAGAGCAGGTGTGTAGCCTAATGTATGGGTGTTTGCATTACAGTTACGGACCTACACATGCACTGGCTTTACTCTGCTTTCATGGTGCATTTCACTTGAACTTCTCTGTACAGAACACGGACATGCCTAAGGTATCCGTGTTTGCGTACATTTCAGCCCTGTATCAAACATACAATTAATGACTATGAATTTCACACTTTGTTTCGTTCATTGATAAATTTCAGTGAATTGAAAAAGTGGGTGACATGATCGCTAGACTCTGCGTACAGATTTTAAAAGCTTGTGCATAGGGAATATCATGGTGCTTGTCAATAGAGCCTGCTTATGCAATACACTGTTGATACAGAATTTAGTAGATTAAACGGAAATTGACAGCCCTAGTCGATGACAACCTTGGGCTATTCCCGATGTACTTAAATGAAATTTTCGACTCATGGAACATCGGCTAATATTGGCAAGTGCAATTTGCTATATGTCACCGATCCGATGTTTTACCGATAGTCCTAAACATCGGCCCAATCCGATTATTGGTTGACCCCTAATGGTTTCCTAGTCTTATCATTTGTGAGACTACTGGTGTGTGACCAAGGTTGCCAACAATTGTTTTGTGTGTACCATAGGCGTAGGAAAAGGGGGAAGGGGGATCACCCCCGCACTTTGATTGGTGGGGGAGAAAAGGTTTCTCCCCCCCCCTCCCCCGCTTTGGATGATATGCTGCCAAAATATGGCATTGAATAGAATAAAATTACTTCAAAGTTTGTCAAATATTGCACCATTTTGTATGTAAGGCACTTAAAATGGTCAAAAAATTTCCAAAGGGGAAGAAAACCCCTCCCCTTGGATCCCTCTCCCAGGAAACTGATCATTAACATTCACTTTGTCCCTACCCCCCCCTTTCAAAGAGCTTCCTACCTTATGTTATGTGTAAACTCTCTGACAGAATGGTTTAAATTGGTCCCAAACATTCCCCCCCCCCCTCCCCCACCTCTACGATTGTAGGGCACAGACACATTATTCTTAGACCAAAATTCATTTCATGATTGTTTGCCAATCAGTGAAATTAATTTCAAGCAAACACCTTTTGACCCCTTGTGAAAAGGCTTCCTATATGCCTACAGGTATGGTAAAAATATCATTATTTTTACCTTAATGGGTGAATGAAATTAAATTATCAAAACTTTCTCGCATTTTTTGCTGTGTGAATGAATAATCACCTTAAGACTTATTGGCCTTAGAACGAATCTTAAAAAATGAGAGAAAATTTAATGGCATATTTGAATTGGACTGTTTTAACTCAACAAGTTGAGCTATTGTCATGGCAGTGCATCTGTCTGTCTGTCTCTGTCTGTCTGTCAACATTGGTTAAAAGACTGCTGTCTTCAGGTTCTTTGACCATTCCTTGTCAAAGTTGGAGTGGTTACAACACATATCAAGGGCTTGATGATTTGGTAACAGGAAGTAGGTCAAAGATCATTTGGGATCGTGAGAGATCAAAGATTGAAATCATTCAAAAGCCTTCAACTCCTAATGGTTATGGGAATCTTTTCAAATTTACAGGAGTGTTCAGTAAATGATGGGTCATCAAAGATGTACTTTTGAAATAGGTCAAAGGTTATTTGGGGGTCAAAGATAGTTCAAACAGTGTAATCACACAAAAGCCTTCAACTCCTAGAGGTTATGTCTGAATTTCATCAAATTTGGGTAGAGTGTTCAGTAGAAGCTGGGTCGTCAAAGTGGTACTTTTGAAGTAGGTCAACAGTCATTTGGGGTCAAAGAGAAGTCAGACACTGGAATCATGCCAAAGCCTTCAACTCCTTCATGTTGCATCCGAATCTTATCAAAGTTGGCAAGAGTATCCAGCAGATGAGGGGTCATCAAAGTTATACTTTTGAAGGTCAAATGTCTTTTGGGTCAAAGAGAGGTCAAACAGTAGAATCAAGCAAAGCTGTGAAATATTTGTGGTTGTATCAGAATCTTTAATATCAAAGATGTCCAGTGTTCACTAGATGATAGGTTATGAAATGTGTTTTTTGAAGTAGGTCAAAGGTCAGTTGGGGTCATAGAAAGGTCAAACAGTGAAATCACTCCAGTCTTCAATTCCAAGGGGCTATATCCAGATTATATCAAAGTTGGCCAGTGTTCAATAGATGATAGGTCATCAAAGTTGTATTTTTGAAGTAGGTCAAAGGTCAGTTGGTGTCATAGAGAGGTCAAACAGTGAAATCACTCAAAAGCCTTCAACTCCTATGGGCTATATGCAAACCTCATCAAAGTTGGCCAGTGTACATTTTAGATGACAGGTCATCAAACTTGTACTTTTGCAGTAGATCAAAGATCATTTGGGTCAAAGAGACAAAGAGAGGTCAAACACTGGAATCACACAAAAGCCTCCAACTCGTAGGGGGTTATATCCAGATCTTATCAAAGTTGACCAGTGTTCATTAGCTGATGGTTCATTTCAAAGTTGTGCTTTAGAGTAGGTCAAAGGTCATTTGGGGTCATAGAAAGTTCAGATACTGGAATCATGCAAAAGTTCAACTCCTATGGGTCGTCATAGTTGTACTTTTGAAGAATGCCACCGGTCATTTGGGGTAACAGAATAGTTGAACAATGGAATCATGCAGTAGCCTTAAACTTCTGTTGGTTAAGTTGGAATCTTATCAAAGTTGGCCAGAGTGTTCAGTGGATGATGGGTCATCATAAGTGTACTTTGTGTTGATGTTAAATGCCATTTGAGGTCACAAAGGGTCAGGTGGTGAAATCCATACCAATGCTTTTCCATAAGAGGTTTGGTCTTGTGTGATATATATTGCCATTGGAATCATTTTTTTGATGGGCCTGAGAAATTGGCGTATAAAGAGCACTTTATGTTTGGCAGCAGGATTCAAAAAAGTTGTTGCAAGCTGGGCAACACGGATCTGCCTCTGCTGTAACCATTGACGTCTATGGCACTGAAGGTGCTAGATCATAACTTTCCATGAATCCTTGGTTTGGATCCCCAATTAAACTGCATATGTAGTCTACATAACAGTAGCTGTGTGTGAGAGAAATCGTATTTGAGTTACATCGTCTTTGGTGCTCGTTTTTCCCCTTTAAGGTATGTCAACATGTCCTGAGACCATCGTGGCCCATCACTGTGGAATGAAAGTACTAGGTATCACTCTGGTGACTGATGTGTGTGCTGCTGAGCTGAATGACGAGACTCCAATCACAACTCATGAAGAAGTCCTCAAAGTCAGTCAGAAACGCACAGTTGACACAAAGCGACTTATTGAATTGTTTGTCAAAAAATTGTCGCTATAACCTCAAACTGCTTGACTTAAGTTTGAACTACTTGAATTAAATTCTAGGTGTCTTGTCAAGCTGATGTGCTATACATTGTATCAATGTTGGGAGAAGGTTCTGTGATTTTTCAGCATGATTGTGGTTGATGGTGCAGTCAAGAAATAATATATTCTTGGGAGTATTTCAAGTTAGTTGTTCCAAAGTGGCAGTAAGATAAGAATCAACAATTATGTGAAAGTAGAATTGTAAATTATGTTATCTTGCTATGTGGCTGAGTGAAAGTGTGGCAGTGGAGTGCAACGTTCTGTTCCAAAGAAGAAGTTTATTACTATATTCCTTATCTGGTTCAATTGTTTCTAGTGATGTATTAAAATGTGCAACACCATAAGATTGGTCAATCATGTAGCCTGATCAGAAATATTTTAAGTTTGTACTTTCTGTCCTGCCGTATAGGCTTTATAAACAGATCGTTCAGTAATGTGACTGCAGGTTACCAAACCTGGGAGCAAGTGCTACCATTTAACTGAGATAAAATGACATTTTATAGCACTATAATTGTTTGACCGAGGTAAAACAATATGCTGTTGTTTTTTTGTAAACAGTATTTCAGGCTAGTGGTAAGAACAAAGATATAAATAGTAACATTTTCAGGGTCTGTTCTTACAGTCTGTAATCTGTTTGCCTGTCTGTCTGTTGGCCTGTTTGTCTCTGTCTGCCTGCCTGCCTGTCTGTCTGAAGTGTTTGTATCATGAATGGATTTCCCTTTGATGATCTTACATTTAGATACTAAGTATTGCCTCTGTTTATCTGATCATTTTGTGAAAGATATACACCATATCTATGTTGGTAGTACATTGCTGTCTAAGTATTATTACATCATTTACAAGCAACAAGTGTATTTTCATATACTGAGAAGCAGTGGCTAGAGAGGGATTTTCAGTGGTGGGCTGCAAGTTCCCTTTACCCTTGAATGACTCCTCGTTTGCTCTTATTTCTCTCAGGTTTTTCATTTTTGATTCCTTGCCGAAGGCAGGCAAGGAATCTATACGATGGTGATGTCGGTGTATGTGTGTGCGTATGTATGGGTGTGTGTATGTGTGTGACAAGAATCTCGTTAGCTTTCTAGTTTTTGAAGGGAAAGGGCGAGACATTTCAAAGTTGGTTTGTGGGTAAAGCATATAAAGATCTCAGCTGGGATAGGTTTTGGTGTGGTTCAAAGGTCATCTGAGGTCAGCAGCAGGTGAAATATGGACAAACCATGTTTGCAGTATCTCATCAGCTGTATGTTGCCTGAACTTCAGACATGATGGGTAGAGTAGTACCTCTTGAGTTATGAAAATTTCCTGAGATTTATTGGAGGTCAAAGGTCATACAGGGTCATGACAGGTCATGGAGTAAAAAGTTTGTTAGCACTCTAATTTTTGAAGGAAACATGCAGGATACTTCAAGCTTGGCACATTGGTGTATTATGCAAAGATCTCCTTTGGGATTGTTGTTGGTGTGGGTCAAAGGTCATTTTAGGTCACTGTGAAGCAGAAGCAGAAAACCTCAGAGCTGCATATATCTCAGGCACTACATGTTGCATGAAATCCAACTTGTTTGGAAGTTGCTGCATTAAAGTTTACTAGCATTTTCGTTATTTCTTGGAGGTCACATGGAGTCATAGAGAGAAAAGTTTGGTTAACTCATGAAAAATTGGTTGATAGTTACTGTTTTAATGTTTAGTAATATTTTTATTTTCCCTGGAGGTCACACGGGGTCATGTGTGGTCAGAGAGTGAAAAGCTTGGTAACACTAATTTTTTACATGGAATATATGAGATACTCCGCAGCTGGGGGTGTTTTTGTGTGGGTCACATAGTAGGTTACAGGTGTGATGTTTAATTCATACACCATATTTTCTGCCTTTCACTTATCCTTATGATTTTATTGCTTTTAATATAACCATTTTGAACAGATCCATTTGCAGTTACTTGGTTTATATTATGATTTTACAGGTTCTAAGCTCTTCTTTATTTGTGCCTCCCACTTTGTTGAGAACTGGAGACATTGCTATTGATACAACATATACCGGTACCACTTTAAGTACCAGAGGTAATAACAATTCCCCCTCTACTTGTCCACTGAGGATAACACTGTCACAGCTCACAAAGACAAATCACCTTTGTAGACTGACCCTAACTTGTTGGTGGTGTAGCTGTTAGAGTCACACCAGATTGACATGTGATTGCCTATGGACCAGGCAAGAGAAAAAAAATTTTGACAGTTTGTCCAGTGCAGTGTTGACAGCCCTTAAGTGTTTAGATTAATGTCAGTATAATGACCTGGTTTGTGGAAGGAGGATATATAAATCAGGCAATCCCTTGCTGTGTGTGAATCCCTGCTGTCATATGCCAGCACCAGTCATGTGGACCCATCTTTTCAGGGTGAGCTGTGTACTTACTGTAATTGGTAATGATGGTAATTGTTCTTTAGGGAATACAGTACACCTTCCATTTCCCTGACACCTAACCTCCTAAAATCATAGCCTTGACAGTGGGGCTTTTTGACTACCTGAAAGCATTATGGAAACCTCAATATATCTTGGCATTCTGGTTTTTGTGAGGGATAAGAGTGGCACACTTCAGAGTTGATGTGTAAGTTCGATGTGTAAAGATCTCAGTTGGGATTGCTTTTAACAGAGGTCAAAGGTCAATTTAGGTCACCATCTGTCAAAATATAACATCTTTTGTAACCACATTATCTCAGTAAGGAATACATAAAGAAACTTTGTCATACATTTACTTCTATTGGTAACACAAGCCTACCATGATGGTCCTCATTGATTGCAAGAAAGATTTAAACTTATGCTCTCATACCTACTCCATCTCTCAACTTGGCAAGGAATCACACTACGCCTCTTGGCATTCTTGTTCAGTAAATGGGCCAGTTTCCACAACTTAGCCACAGACATTGCCCCCTTTCTTCATATCTCTGTTGAGGAAAGTCAATAGAGTCATGTCATAGCATCATCTATTCATCTGTCTAGAATCTTGTGCTTGTGAAAGAAGGGGGTGTGGGGCAGGGGCAAAGATACAGCACAGTCATTTCAAGATACTTTGTTGTTGTCTTAGGACTTAATGATATTTTTTTGCCTTGTTCCTCTCACATTTCATTGTTTTTTCACATCATTTTGTCCTTGGCCATAAGCCTTCAATTTTTATTCATCTTTTTGACTTCAGATTTTTTGTTTAATAAAGTTATGCACTGTTGTCAACTTTTTCTTTAACGAGTGGCCTGGTGGCCATACTTTGAAATAAGCACTATTGGAAATATATGTTTTTTTCTTTCAATTAGCATCATGTTTTCATCCTTTGCCATCTTGCTTTTGGTTGTGATGTACAGTAGTCTGTTTCTTTTGGATTTTCAACAGTTTTCATGTCTTCCTTTATGTACATTGGTTTTCCTTGCTGTTAATGGTGTGGGTGATGAAGTGGCATACTTATTGAGCAATCCATTTAGGTGAATTAACTTACATTATGTTCCTTGTGACATAAAAAAATCATGTATCTTTATCATATAATGAAAATATTAATAATTCAATTTGAAAAGATATTTCTAATGGTAAAGAATTGAAGAAAGTGGGCATGTGTCTTTGAACTGTAGGATGTAAGGCTTCAAAAAATATAAATATGCAAAGTTTGGAACTCTATACATCATAACAAAACTTTCCTCTGATTGCAGCCTCCCACAGATCAAGCTAGAGTGTCACTAGCAGAAATAACAAAGTTTTACTTGTGCTCTTAGATTGCAAACTATTTGTAGGCCAGTTTTACTTATTGTCGTGGACTTAAAGTTTCTTTTACATTCCTACAACATTATTGCAGATCATGACACCAGCCTGTAAGTTTCCTCTGTTACATGCATTATCTCCTTTTGTAAGGATTGTAATTAAAATTCATATTACAAATTAAAATTTAATCATTTGGTATTGTTTCATCTTTTCGGTACTTACTTATATTCCAAATGCTTCATCTGAAGGGAAGAGGGCAGTGGTCGACAGTTGTTGAGTGGACTCCAGCTATGTTTTGGGACTTGGACATATTTGACCAGACGACATCCTTGGAACCTATGTATCACTACTTGCCTTAATAAATTCTGAATTGCTTGGTACTGTGTGATGTTAAGAAGTAGACCTTTGTTTTGGAAAACTGACCAATAGAAAAGATGTAGACTGAAGAATAAAGCACCAAATGAACCAGCCCTGCAAGCTCTTTCCTCACAAGCACACATATCTGGAGAAAGTTCAGCATTGTTTCCACATGGGTGATTTCTAGTCTTGCTAGTAGGCCATACTGAGAACCTTTTGTCTATATTAAAGTTGGCTAAACTTGAAAAATGCAGGATACAGGTTGATCTTCTCAAGGTCTTCAAAATGTTTCATGTTTTTCCAAAGAAACAGTCTTTTTTGCGATGGATGTTTCCAATAGACATGGCCATAGCTTCAAAATTTACAAACCCTGGTTCAGACTCTATCTCTTTACAAACTTTTTTAGTCAGAGGGTTGTGAATATCTGGAACAGTCTTCCTAACAGAGTAGTTACTGCTCTATCCATCATTACTTTCAAGTCCTACATTGGAATCTGAGTGGCAGAGAATAAGGGGCTTTAAGAACCTTGTGTCTTCCTACCCCCTGAAGATTCAACAAGTTTAGTAAGTTTATGCAGATGCGCATCAAAGAACTTTGTTAACTGTTCATGCATGCCCATAAGAATATAAATTAGGACAGCTGTTCAGGGAGGGGCTCAGAATTTGAAAGAAAAAGTTTACATAAGGGGAGCGATAAAGTAAAAAGACGTCTCAAGAAATATTACTACGAGGTCCATTTCTGCCTTAAGTTGGGTGTACTTTAGTGGCCAGTAATATAAGTTTTTTTTAAAGTGCCTCATGCCCAACACGTCACCACAGAGTGTGTGCACCAGTTGGCAAAATATTCTTTTCATATTGCATTGATGCATATTTTAAGTGAAGCTTGAAATATATACAAAATCTACAATGTAACAGTTATAATGGATATTTAGACATCTTGGTTTCACTTCAATATACATGGAATTGGCAAAGGAGGGTAACAGGGAAATTTGTACCCCTCTGGCTATTAAAATTCGAAAAATATCATATATATATATATATATATACATACATATATATATATATATATATATATATATAAACTTTCGACCTATATATATATATATATATATATATAGTGAAAAACTGTGACACTGGAAAATCTGGCTGAGGTGAAAAGAAGTTGACTCCACCGGGGTTCGAACTCTGGACCTCCCACTTACTAGTGCGAACGCTCTTTTTTTTTTTTTTCTTTTATTGGTAGGCGAACCCACTGGTTCACCCATAAAAACTCAGGCAATATGTACAATATTTACAATTTATATTTTAGTGCGGACACTCTAACCACTGAGCTATGAAGCCAAGTTGGTTTGGCCTTGATTCAAACACCATATGAAGCACTCACAATTCACCTCCTGAGCAGGCACCTATTTTTGGAACAGCACTAGTTCTCCATTGATGCAAGCCCAACCAGAGATCACGAATGATGCAATCCAGCTGAACACAATTGTCAATCCGCCAGCGGATCTCCGAAGAGATGCAGAAACGTGTGAGCTATGAAGCCAAGTTGGTTTGGCCTTGATTCAAACACCATATGAAGCACTCACAATTCACCTCCTGAGCAGGCACCTATTTTTGGAACAGCACTAGTTCTCCATTGATGCAAGCCCAACCAGAGATCACGAATGATGCAATCCAGCTGAACACAATTGTCAATCCGCCAGCGGATCTCCGAAGAGATGCAGAAACGTGTGAGAGCACAATATATATATATATATATATATATATAATATATATATATATATATATATATATATATATATATATATATATATATATATATATATATCTATATATATATATATATATATATATATATATTGTCACGTGGTGTTTGGATCGTAAGGGACATAGCGGAAACTAATGGGCATTTCAAGCTTCTTTTGCAGAAGAGGATTACATTTAATGTTGACACAGCACTACAGTGTTTATAGCATGTGGGAATGTGACCTACTTTACGTTTTCCTTTGTCACTCGAACCACTCCTTTTGAAAACCCGAGGGACCCGTGTTTAGATTCTGTACCCGAGTGGCGCTGCCTGTATTCTTCATTACAAAATTTTCCACATGCTCCGTTAGCTATGGCGTAGTTAGTGACACCCCCAGTCAGTAATATAGTGGTCAGCCGCCATGTGTGTTCCCCAAAATGGGCACAGACTACCATGTGGCGTTCCTAAAACATTTAGCGCCCTGTGCATTCACCCTGTGAATCAGATTTTCCTAAAAAGCACAAATGTGACAAAGCTTGATACATTAAATTTGTATAAGCAGTGCCAAATGAACTATATATGACCTGGAATGGCAGTATGTAAAAATTGTTCCCATTCTCAATTAGTACCTCGTTGCTTTCCCCGTCATGTTTTTCTTCTCATCCTCGTTCTCGTAGCAGGCCTGTGTTGAGGCTTTAGGTTTTCCTTTCGTCTTCCTTTCATTTTTCGTAATTTTGCGAATGTGTGGGGAAAATTGCCCCAGTTTTGTTATTGCTTTGAACAGGGCGTAGCGAGCGGGGGTGTGGGGGTGTCACCCCCCCCCCCAATGTTTGGTCGCCGTCGGCAAATTTTCGGTCTGTCGGCAAAAAGGGGAGAGGGAAAGGAAAAGAAGAGGAAAAGAGGAAAGAAGGAAAAGAAGATTGAAGGAGGGAAAGGATGGGAGTGAAAGGGAAGACGGAGAATGAAAGGAAAATAAAAGAGAGAAAGAGAGAACGGGAACGCGTGACCAGTCTGTTATCGGCTATTTCGATTTTCGGTTTTTCATCTAATTGGCCCGTTCATGTTAAAGGCCCGCCGGCAAATTGATTATGCATGTGACGGCCGTATACGGCCGTCTCAATGGCCGTCGGTGTAATTGGTCGAATGACTGAGTCCCGTCGGCATCTCGGGGAAAGAAGGGGAGTTGAAGGCTTCCGTATAGGCGCGCTATTTCGGATCCTATGACATTCTTGAAAAACCACTTTCCGCACATTATTCCTCACTTTCTCGTCACCATGGGGAGCAGCACCCGATTACCCATGGAGAGGGCATCCTTAGCCCGTTTTCTAAACCCTAAAATTGACTTCAAACACATTTTGCAAACTCCTGAGGATCCGGTTTACCCACAAACATCCTGGGATAAAAAGTAATGCACTGCCTGGGAAAAAATAATGCGTGCCGCGCGTGTCTTCCCTTCACTGTAATCTCAGGCTTTTAACCTTTGAACACCAAAATGAAACAGATACAGAACCCATCTTGGCGTTCAAAGCATATTTTGAACGCTTGTGTTAAGATTCTGAACACTTTTTCTCCCTTACTGAACGCCGGGACACCTGTCTGAACACTTACCGTACTTGAACGCCTGACCAGCCTAGTGTTCACATGCTGAACGCAGGGGCGGATCTAGGGTCTTCTCTGAGGGGGGGTCCAACATAAAAAGGGCACATTCATTTTTTTTTTTTTTAAATTTTGGTTCCCATAAACGTCAGCGATTATACAATTTACGGCATATTGACAAAGAAAGGATAAACCAAGAGACATGCAAAAACTGGAACCAAAACCTGGAATCTAAACGGTGAAAATGCAAGCGCGCGAAAATTTTTGGGGTAAACCTACACTGATAAGAATTTGTACTAATTTAAAGCTTATATAGAACAATTGTCCGGACAGTTAGGCCCTATCGGGCATAACTTTATAGTACTTCCCTCCTCGAGTCACTAGCCGTACCGTACGACAGACGCAAGTGAACGTTAACCAGGTTTAGCAAAATGCGATTCAGTTTCCGACATTTACATAAATCCATGTATACATAAATCCATGTATTTCTACTTATTAACTTGAAAAGGTGGAAAGGGTTTGTACTACATTTAGCTATAAGTATAACGGAACTGAGGAAGAGTGGACAAAGCGTACCGAAAATTTTGGGTTTTATCCCAGAAGTTACCCTTATGAAAGCCAAAATAAGTAAATCGACCATGTGTGGCGGCAGAATTTTCCAACAGGAGGCCGGGTCATGTCAGCTACCCCAATTAGTTCCGACATTCCCTATTTCGAGGGGATGATGAGAAGGGCAAATGGAGGAGCCTCATTATCCCATGCTATTGCCGGCATATCTTGCATCATCTTAATACTTCAAGATCCGAGTTGCGCACTGATAGCGTTCTTTGAATCTGGATCGTGAAATTGAAAAGCGCGCGAAGCGGGGGAACATGTTTGATAGGCTAACACATAAAACATATGACGAAACGAAAAAAGGAACTGTGGGTTTGTAGACCGTATCGGGTGTAACATACATTTGTATCGAAACCACCTGGACTACAAGATAAAATAGCCAAACTTTGCTCCGTAAGTCACTCACCAACTGACTCTACCGCATGACACACACACAAGAGAACACCAACTAGGCTTTGCGATATGGGATGAAAGTTACGAACTTTACATAAACTATGTACTCTGCCTATATGTTACTTGGTAAGGTGGACAGGACTTGTGCTATATCCTGCTTTTGGAACTATTGAAGAAAATAGAGTGACTCTACAGCGCGCGTAGCGCGCCCAAAATTTGGGTTCTTATTAGAGGAATTATCCTCTTAAGGGCAAAGAACAGGTAAGCCGTCGGGGCGACTAGTTCTCGTCGGGGACTGCATACTTTCGACTAGGACTCCCCGACGAACCTGTAAAACTTCCCCGATAGTTGGTCAGCCTTCCCCGACGGGGGCATGAACCCTTCCCCCACCTGGCGCCACCGCGATCTCGACTGGGGGAGGGGGTTAAAATACTGTATGTTGTGTTCCCTATATAGTTGCGGCGCGACTGTCAAAAATACTCTGTCAAAACAGATGACTGAAGTCGAATGTTTGCTTTTTATTTGCGACAGCAGTCTTGTCCCAAAGACGTCAAAAAATTGAACCGAGTAACATTGCGTTATTTGACCTGGTGGTGATTTCATATAGTATTTTTTAAAATGAAACAAACACCGATTCGTCCATTGCGACTTCTGGTCAACTCTTGGCTGTGGACTTTAAACTAAGATTGGCTTTTTATTCCCATCACTAGGGCAACACTAATAAATGAAGAGAGTAATTCCAGACCATGAATATCACATCGTGTTCATGAGAGGAGGGATACTAGCGGGTAGAGGGAAGGTTTCGTAGATGTAGCGTTTAGGGAGTGTGAACAGATCATTATTTTGTTAGACCAAAAGACTAGCAGTGACCTTTTCGAATCAATATTAGAACTCAGTAGTAAATAAAGCGCTAGCTAGTGAGTATGACGTAAGTATCTGCGCGTTTTACTGTATTACTTTGAAAGCCCAAGCACGCCACACGTGGTTCCAAGCGAAAAAGTGATTAGAATGCCTGACTGTCACGCAGGCAGTAAGAGTTAGAGTTAGATAAGGTTTTACGGCTCAGTTTCTAACCAACTGGTTTAAGTCGGGCCGGCCGCGGCCTTTTTTGCAGTTGTGGCTCACTGGCATGTTTTTCCCTACTCCATTGCAGGCAGTAAGACATACTGTAGTCACATCCTCTATAAAACGATTGCGCTGTTCGTGTTTCGGGGCGGGCAATACAGGCTACCATAGTCAAATATATTGCTGAAAGTTTATGCGATACATGGCTAGACTTTTACGGGTGGATTGATCGATACTGGATGGGGGTAACCAAAATCTCCTCGGAATTGGACAACTGTCATTACCTGTCAAACTGTCGTGGGGTTTTTTTTTTTTGTTTTTTATTTTGTTAGGCTAGTGTGAAAAAAAAACAATTTTGAAAAAGGGCAAATTTGGAAATTTGAGGGGGGGGGGGGTCCGGACGTCGGCGACCCCCCCTCTGGATCCGCCACTGGAACGCATAGTGTTCCAGTTCTGAACGACAGGTTCAGCTCCTGAAGTATAGTTGCATGACGGGAGGAATAGCCTAACATTAAAATTATCCGGAATCTTTGCATTGGATAATGTATTATGAACCAAAATATACCTATCCTGCATGAGACTTAATTTTTACCCAGAGATTATGCTAAAACCTCAGAGCTTCCGGGGGCGAACCTGGACCCTCCACCAGGGGCCCTAAAGCGGGCCCAGATTTTTAGCCAGCCCCTATTTGTGCGACAATGTCGCATAAACGGCGACAAATGTCGCACAAAAAATCTGACAAGCAAATTCTACCCGGGTGTAAATTTTGAGGTTCCTCATAATAGGGCAGAAATCCACTCAAATATTGCACCATTTGCGATCTAGACACCTTTCAATTTCCAAAAATTTCCAAAGGGGAGGGGGCCCTCTCCCCTTAGACCCCTCCCCAGGCCACAGATCAGTAAATGTCGCATTGAGAAGACTTCCTAGCTAAAACACTGGAGGGCTCCTGGATCCCAACCGCTCAAAACTATAGCGCCCTAACGAGAGGAATAGCCTAATACATTAAAATTATTTGGAATCTTTGCATTTGAAGAATCATATGAATATCCATCCTGAGACTTAATTTTTCACCCAGTAATATGCTTAAAACTCAGAGCTTCCGGGGGGGGGGGCTTTACCCCTGGACCCCACCAGGGGCCCTAAGGCGGGCCCCTGGACCCCACCCGCTGAAGCTCGTTTTCGCGCTACGCATTACCAGATCTGTCGGCAAAACATAATCTTCCCCAAAGTTCGGAGATGTGTCTGAAAACTATGAAGTTGTGGGGTCCAGGGAACCTCTTAAGGGCACCTGATGAAACTGGGGTATTAACAAATTTAATTCAGTGAGTTTAAGATTAACTTTTTTAATTATTTCAAAGGACTTTGGATTCAAACTAACTAGTCCATAAAAAAGATGGTTTTATCAAATCTCCTGTTGGCCTAACTCGGACGTACAATCAAGTCAATTTGATGATTAAAGGGCTTGCGCATGCTCAGTGGTGTATACAAGGCTACTGGGCAAACGTATGGAACGCGAAAAGGGCACGGATATTTTGTTTTCTTAACTTAGGTTGTCTAAATTCACATTGTCTAAACTTATTTCGTTGTCTATATTTAAGTTGTTGCCTAAACTCACGTTGTCTAAATTTAAGTTGTCTAAATTCACGTTGCCTAAATTTAAATTGTTGTCTTAACTTACTTTGGTCTAAATTTAAATTGTGTAAACTCACTTTGTCTAAATTTAAATCGTTGTCTAAACTGATGCTGTTGTCTAAAATTAGTTTGACGTCTTAAACTCACGTTGTCTAAATTTAGGTTGTTGTATGGAAATAGGGGCGCTGTTGAGCAATACATAAGATAAAGTAGGCTGATTTATGAAACTAGTGTCCGTACACTGTGGGCTTTACTTCATTTGTCGCTCGTACGATCTTCCATCTAACTAGCTGTTTGTTCATATATCCACCGCACAGTTAGCGTACCTTGTGCGCAGAAGCAGCGGCGTGGATCCATCTCCAAAGGTGTAGGGGGGGGGGGCTTTTCACCATTTGCGAATCGCCGTCTTGGGGAGGGGTGTTCCCCTCCCCTTTGAAAAAAAAAAGATATTAGAAGGTGTCTTTATGTCAAATGGTTCCATATTTGGGCACAATTTTGCTTTTAAAATGTAGTGTCAATTGTGTAATCTAGTGTAATCTATGTTATAATACAATTTATCACAGTTTTAGCTCCATCATTTTGAAAAAGTGTGGGGGGACTTTTTGGAGATGTCCCCCCTTCCAAAAAAGTGAGGGGGACGCGTCCCCTCATCCCCCATGATCCACGTCCATGAGCAGAACAAATCATAGCTAGCCCCGATAGCGGGTTTTTCCCAGTATGAATGGGGGCGATTTTCGGAAATTTCCATTGAAATCATGAAAATGAGAAATGGTGCTCAGGTTAGGAATGAGGTTAGGGTTAAGGTAAAAAAAAAATGAAATAAGCGCCAGGATATGTACGAATACGAGAACGTACAACTACTGTACACTTCATGCTGTTTTGCACTTCATGAAAAGGGTGAAAGCTCTTCATTAAAATTGAAATAGGACAAACCCATGGCGACCGTCTATTTCCCGTTCGTTTACATGGCAATACCCTCAAAGCTATGGTTTCCCTCGTTTATTGTTAATACACAGACCCTCTAAAGACTTTAACATACACTCAGGAAAGGCTGGCAAAATTTTATCAA